>SJYA01002905.1:775691-861883 GCA_006410615.1 Neotragus moschatus | reverse complement strand
AGGGGCTCCAAAATCACTGCAGATGGTGATTGCAGCCATGAAATTAAAAGACACTTACTCCTTGGAAGAAAAGTTATGACCAACCTAGATAGCATATTCAAAAGCAGAGACATTACTTTGCCAACAAAGGTCCATCTAGTCAAAGCTATGGTTTTTCCAGTGGTCATGTATGGATGTGAGATTTGGACTGTGAAGAAAGCTGAGAGTCTAAGCATTGATGCTTTTGAACTGTGGTGTTGGAGAAGACTCTTGAGAGTCCCTTGGACTGCAAGGAGATCCAACCAGTCCATTCTGAAGGAGATCAGCCCTGGGATTTCTTTGGAAGGAATGATGCTAAAGCTGAAACTCCAGTACTTTGGACACCTCATGCGAAGAGTTGACTCACTGGAAAACTCTTATGCTGGGAGGGATTGGGGGCAGGAGGAGAAGGGGACGACAGAGGATGAGATGCCTGGATGTCATCACGGACTCGATGGACGTGAGTCTGAGTGAACTCCGGGAGTTGGTGATGGACAGGGAGGCCTGGCGTGCTGCGATTCATGGGGTCGCAAAGAGTTAGACACGACTGAGCAACTGAACTGACTTACTGACTGATGAGCTAGACACTCTGGTAAGCACGTCATATGTCTTTTCTTCTTTAATCCTTCCGGTGACTCAATGAAGTTAGCAATATTATGCTCTCCATTTTGCTTATGAACAAACTATAGAAAAGGAGCCAAAATTATTTAGCTGGTAGGGAGTAAAACTAAGATTGGAAATCAGGCAATATGACGCTGGAGCCCAGGCACTATGTTTAACTTAGCATTTTGAATGCATTAAGGAAACAAGAAGAAGTGGGGGAGAAAGAAAAAAAAATTTAAAAAGAAGGGGATAAAACTCCATGAATGAGAAAGTGTAGATTTTGCATTTTTACCTAGGACTTAGTATTTATTTCAGTTCAGTTCAGTTCAATCGCTCAGTTGTGTCCAACTCTTTGTGACCCCATGAATCACAGCACGCCAGGCCTCCCTGTCCATCACCACCTCCCAGAGTTCACTCAGACTCACGTCCATCGAGTCGGTGATGCCATCCAGCCACCTCATCCTCTGTCGTCCCCTTCTCCTCCTGCCCCCAATCCCTCCCAGCATCAGAGTCTTTTCCAATGAGTCAGCTCTTTACATGAGGTGGCCAAAGTACTGGAGTTTCAGCTTCGGCATCATTCCTTCCAAAGAAATCCCAGGGCTGATCTCCTTCAGAATGGACTGGTTGGATCCCCTTGCAGTCCAAGGGACTCTCAAGAGTCTTCTCCAACACCACAGTTCAAAAGCATCAATTCTTTGGCGCTTAGCTTTCTTTTACTTAGTCTCAAAAATATGCTTTTATGGTAATCAAAACAGAGGAAAACTGGAACCACTTCTTTGACACAAACTAGGGACAAGGGCTTTAAAGATCTTCTTGTTTAGTAACAAAAAATACTTCTGTGTGTGTTTAAGGGAGAACTGATTGTAAACAATGAAACTTTTTTGCATAATAATATACTCCTAAAATTACCTGCTGGTCACTGACACAGGGAAGATCAACAGAGTCCACCATTTGTACATGGAAACCTGTCTGTATTGTGTGGTTCAGTCATAGTGCTAAAAACAGCTGGAAATTACAGGAGAATCATCTCACCAGAAAGCAGCTAAGCAAATGGTTAGAAAGGTTTGTTTGTCATATCATATTTGCTTTCAGGTTTCATTCTAATAACCCATGTAGGGGTGCTTCTACGTGGAGGTTACTTATTCCTCATAAAATAGGAGGACTTTGCAATCAGATGTGGTTTTGTTAAGTGAATGAATATATCAGAAGCCTGAAAGAAACACACTGCTAGGGCAGTATCACCCTACACTCATATCTCTGTTAAATACAACTGCTTACTGAGAGATAGCAGCTTTCAAAAGCATCCCCTTTGCCATCCAACAGCGCGTAACATTCAGGCAGTCAAATCCCTATTTGTTATACAATCCCTGCCTTTGAGGACACATTTCTTTGTTTCATGTTTCTTATCACTATCGATCGCTATCAATTACTGATATAAACTGAAGGAAGGCCTAATTTATGACATGACGACACACAGTAGAAACAGCATTTCTATTTAGAATTGAACAAACCCCTTGTATTAGTTTTCTCTGAGTGCCAAGCAAAGACTCCGGGGATAGAACCAAGACGAATAAAGCATATTTTCTTTTTCTCAGCCCCCTTTCCTAACTAGTTCAACTTCTAGAAATAACACTGGCTAGCCAATGAAAACAATTCTTTGATAAAGGCCAAAAATTCAAGATAAAAAACAGCTGGGCAGCATTTCTTTTTTTTTTTTTTAATACAAAAGGAAACAACTTTGAACTACATAGACAATGTCGTTTAAACCCAAACAGATGTGGTTTAATCTTGTTTTTGATCCTCTTGTAGATTTTTCTCAAAATGCCTGCATATGCATGGAAATGATGACTTTCAGATGTCTGAACATAATTTGTCTCTCTTAGAATATCACCTTGGTACATAGATCATGTACACCAAATACTCCCAGTCTTTGAACATGGACAGCAGGGTACCAGGGGGAATTTATATTGGTCTTTTGGTTTTACCCACCAATTCTCTAAGAAACCAAAAGGGGAGGAAAAAAGCCATGGGATCTGTAGGCTGTCATTTTCAAAATAAGAGTCACATGTGTTCTCCATGACTTCAGTAAATCATGGGGATAGTTTCAGATCCCCACACTCAGAAATGCTTTTAAGATGAATCATATCATGTGAACACTCTAAAAATAACACACAGTTGATCTGCCCACCACCCGAATGTCTGCCGATTATTATCCACTTATCATACGATATCTTCATGTATTAGGATTTTCCCATCCATTGCTACGAGAAATCATTGGAACAAAACTACTTTAAAACATGAAATGTCATCAGTCAGACTGTGAAGGCAGAAAGTAATATATACTCAGCTCCGCTTTCAGCTTCAAAGGCCATTAGAGATAATAGCTGAAACAGTGAAGGAAGGGCTGTGAAGTCAGACATTTTAAACAGTTTTCTCTCTCTTTGCCCTCTTCCCCCAACCTCAGTGAATATAGTGGAGAAGGGAGGAGAGAAGAGAGACTTTAAACCCCTTGTAGGAATCAAAAGAAAGAGAACTCTGGGGACAAAAGACCCTGAGTAATTAACGTGCAGCTACATTTGTTGGCAAAGTTTTGAAAAGCACATGGAATGTGTGTGAGAGACACTGGTATGGGGAGTGAAAAGAGGGAGAGATGGGGGGGTGAGATGGGGGGGTCAGGGGGACTGATGGTGGCAGTGGCTGTGAGCTTCAGCGCTGGGAAATGAGTCCAATGACGCCAACTGAATCATGCGAGAAGGATCCAGTTTATAAGTGCTCCAACATTTATAGAACCCTGGTGGCTTGCTTGCCACAAACTGTTGTTCTGCGTAATGCCTCACTCCATCAAAACCTCCTCGGGGCGTTAAGTGCTATGTGAGGTCATCTTGAGCCACAATCTAATCTATACCAATAACCTGGCATTTATATGTGAACTATGCAAACACTTATTACTTTAAAAAGGCAGTTCTGTTTATCCTGCCGGAGTCTGTAAGTCTTCCTCACCGTCCATTTGTGCTGTCTGTCTGGATGGGCTTCCTGATCTCCGTGTGAGGAAGTTGCCTCTTGCAGCATGACTCACAAACAAAGCATCAGACTCTTATGCCCTATGTTGTCATGACTGCCAGGCCAGGGGCCTCATGAATGATGTTTCCCACCAGGAATTACAGTAGCTGCCAAGGGATGGAGGAGGCAGGCACTGGCCTGGCTACAGACCAGTGAGTCAGTGTTCCAGAGGCTGCTTGGAAATCCACCTGACTCCTGGGTGGAGGGGCAAGACACTGAAGAGGGAGCTGAGGAAGGAGCATGGCACCTTGGCCCCTAAGCCAAGAAGCAGAGGAGCTCAAGCAATTGAATGGCTCTGGGGAGGGTGGTTTAAGGAGTGGAAGAGGGAGAAAGGAGTCCAAGTGCCCCCGGAGATACAGAACAAGATGCAAAAGTCAATGGATTAGAAACCGTCTCAACTGGGCTCTGTTACTAGAGCTTAACTGCATGCTTTCAGACAAGAGCCAGCTTTTTACATGCCTGGTATAAAATGAAGAAGGTTGGGTAAAATGTTTTGAAACATCCAACTAGAAAATGTTCTCGGCATAACAGCTTTTGTTACAGCTCCCGATTCTATAAATGCACACATCTAACTCATTCCATTTCAACTTTAAATGTGACCAAAAAAAACGGGTGGAAGAAACAGCGAAGGAGAAAGACACAAAGACCAAGGCAGAAGAAAAAAACGCAGAAATGAAACAGTGATAGTAATTCTGGCTGGTCTTCCAGTCTAGAAGGGCACGTCGAGAAGGCAATGGCAACCCACTCCAGGACTCTTGTCTGGAAAATCCCATGGATGCAGAAGCCTGGTAGGCTGCAGTCCATGGGGTCATGAAGGNGACACAAAGACCAAGGCAGAAGAAAAAAACGCAGAAATGAAACAGTGATAGTAATTCTGGCTGGTCTTCCAGTCTAGAAGGGCACGTCGAGAAGGCAATGGCAACCCACTCCAGGACTCTTGTCTGGAAAATCCCATGGATGCAGAAGCCTGGTAGGCTGCAGTCCATGGGGTCATGAAGGGTCGGACATGACTGAGCGACTTCACTTTCACTTTTCACTTTCCTGCATTGGAGCAGGAAATGGCAACCCACTCCAGTGTTCTTGCCTGGTGAATCCCAGGGACAGCGGTGCCTGGTGGGCTGCCATCTATGGGTCGCACAGAGTCGGACACGACTGCAGCTACTTAGCAGCAGCAGCAGGATGACTTAGAAGAGATGTGAATCTCCATATAAATTATTTACTATTATTATTATATGAAAAGTGACAGTCACTCAGTCGTGTCCGACTCTTTGCGGCCCCATGGACTAATACAATCCATGGAATTCTCTAGGCCAGAATACTGGAATGGGTAGCCTATCCCTTCTCCAGTGGATCTTCCCGACCCAGGAATTGAACCAGGGTCTCCTGCATTGCANATGAAAAGTGACAGTCACTCAGTCGTGTCCGACTCTTTGCGGCCCCATGGACTAATACAATCCATGGAATTCTCTAGGCCAGAATACTGGAATGGGTAGCCTATCCCTTCTCCAGTGGATCTTCCCGACCCAGGAATTGAACCAGGGTCTCCTGCATTGCAGGCAGATTCTTCACCAACTGAGCTCTCAGGGAAGCTATTATTATATATTATTGTTTAATATTTGGTCCCAGAAACCAATAACTTCCCATCCTATGAGAATCTCACTTTACTGAAAAGCATCCTGATGTTTACACAGACCAGTGTTTCACATAATAACTTCAACTTTTATTATTGCTTTTAATACAGTATAGGCTCTAACACAAGCCAGATACATCATGTGATATTTAACCCCCAAATCGTTGATCTGAGGTGATGCTGGAGGTGAACTGAGCTGGGATGGCCTTGTGGAAATGATCCTCCTAAAGAACCATTCTTGTTTTTTAGTTGCTAGGTCAAGTCCCACTCTTTGTGACCCCATTGACTGCAGCCCGTCAGGCTCCTCTGTCCAGGGGATTTCCTAGGCAAGAATACTGGAATGGGTTGCCATTCCCTTTTCCAGGAGATCTTCCAAATCCAGGGGTGGAATCCATGTCTCCTGCGTTGCAGGCATATTCTTTTGCTACTGTGCCACCAGGGAAACCCCCACCTAAGGAATGTTCAAGGGTAATTCAAACTACATGTGAGTTTTCACCCCATGTGCCAAGTTTAGACTGGGTGAAACGCTACACCATCTGCACATGCCTCTCGGTGTTGTGGCAATCTCTATTGTAACTTGGGGACCATGTCAAGAAGACCCAGCAAGAAGCAAAGAAATAGGTGAGACCATGACCTCAACCATCACCTTAGGGTCACCACATGGTAGGTACTGACCACAATACAAGTAACTAATTCGTACTGAGGCCCTTTCGTATGCCAGGTGTGCAGTGGAGCATTTTACACAGATTTTTTATTTTTCACAACAATTTCATGACTCATTCAACACCTAACTCATTTTATTGCCCACCTGTTGAATGCCAAACACTCTCCCAGACCCCAGGGGGGTGGCAGTGGGGGTAGAACAGCTGCTAACAGAATCAGAGAAAGATTCTGCTCTCATGAAGCTGAATTCTAGTTGAGGAGAGAGACTATCAACAAATAAATACATTTGGGGCTTCCCTGGTGGCCCAGTGGCTAAGACTCCATGCTCCCATTACAGGGGGCCAGGGTTTGATCCCTGGTCAGGGAACTAAAATCCCATATGCCCCAACTAAGAGTTCGCACGCTACAACTAAAGATCCCTCATGTTACAACTACGGCCTGGTGCAGCCAAATAAAAAACAAATAAAACATACATCTGGTGTCAGGTGGTGGTAAGAACTAAGGGGAAAGAGAAAGTAAAGGGTCAGAGAATGCCTGGCCATGGGGATGCTGTTGAACGGGACAGTCAGAGAGGCCTGTCTGGTGATGTCAAAGAAGCCTAGGGAAACCCTGGTCCTGGGGTAGAGGCTGCAGTCCTAGCCCTGCCTACAGATGGGGAAACTGAGCTTCCCACCCTCTCTTATTCAGGAAGCCGTGAGGATCCCGCCAGGTCCCGGCACAGCATCTGCTTCCCGCTATGAAAGGACACAGATTAGAAGAGGGCTGTAACTACATGAGAGGCTGGCATGTCTGGCACTAAATACTGCGTGAAGCTCTTACCAACACACCGCCTGCCTCTTTGTCCCCACGATGGGTGGTATGGCTGGTTTCTCCCTACGGTACCGAGTTAACAGAATGGGCACACTGCACTGGTGTCACCTAGAGAAGGCATGTTTTCCCCGTCTTCTGCCTTCTTTCTTCCACTCTTGAACCTTCAGTCACGAGCAAAGGATCCGTGAAGCGTGGTTTTCAGGTAGTTTTCACAGAGTGCCAGGGGGCTCCTCAGTGCGGCCTCGAGGACTTTAGGGCGAGGTGACGGGGAGTTCGAGCTCCAGTTGACACAGCGCTGCTTTAACCAGAGCAGGGATTGTTTCCTCTGCCTCACGTCTTGGGGCTCTGCACATGAGATTTCTGGGACAAGCATAAAGGTTCAAAAAACAGAACGGGAAAGCAACGGCTCCTTGTGGATAGAAAATAAATACATTCTTTGAGCCATCTTAAAACTCTGGCATTAAATGCAAAGTTTCTTAAAAAGTTCTCAGTGGAATTAAAGCCCTAGGGGATAGTTTTAGTTTTGAGAACTAAATGGTGTGTGCGTGTGGGTTTAGTCACAAGTATTCTATCGGAGGTGGGTGCATGGGGACCCACAAATTGTTATGCAACTTTGATCAAAGATTTGGAGAATTCATGAGGGGAGATCAGTGTGTAACTATAATTTTCTCTTTCTTGTGGCACATAGTCTATACACGCTCATGTGCCCCCCCCCCCCAACACACATGCCCACCAACAGACGTATGTCATGAGGTTTAGTTTCCTTTTATGACAGTTGCATTTTTAAGATAAACGTCTAGGAGGGAATTCCACTCTGAACATTTCAGAAAACGCGTAACTTCTATGCTGGTAAAGTGAGAAGTCTCACCTATCCAGTGAGAGAAAAACTGGAAAGAGACTGTGAAAGTCAATTTGGTTTCTAATCCACATTCGATAGGAAGATCATTTCCTTCTGATTTCACCGTGTTTAGCTATCGGATAACTCAAAACAGTGAGAAACATCCAGGGCTTATAAATATGTGCCCCTAGCCGCCGTGGCTTCGAAGGTTTGTTGGTGAGTGTGAGTGTGTGTGGGATCTCTGAGAAGAACATTCTTTCTTCTGGTATCTCCTGAAAGGCCAGTCGAGGCAGGAGGCAGCAGCTGTTCTCCAGGGCGCATGCTCTGTCGCCGCCTTTTAGTACCGGCATCTCACCGATTCTTGGCAGGTCACATGGCTGCCAAGCAGAAATGTTAGCAAAGCTTCTAGCAACTGGGTGAGGCCTTGTGACACCGGCGGAGTTGGAACAGAAGTGGTGGGTATATCTTTAAGACACCGGCTTCAGTGCAACTGGCTTCTTCCACGCTTTCCCCTTCCCATGGACTGGCCCTGGGATGTAAGCCACATTTAACCAGGTGTGTGAGAAATCATAGCAGAACCACATGGAGAAGGAAGAAGGCGGCTGGATGCTCAGACGGTTTCTCAGAAAAGAGCTCCCTACAGTGCAGACCATGGGCCTGCCTCTGGAATATCTCCGCAAAGCTAAAGAAACATCTGTTTGGTTTGAGCTACTGCATTTTTGTTTGCTGTTATTGCTTTATTTGTTTCTTGGTTATTGACCAGTTATTGTCTATTCTAATCAATAACCTGCTGGATATAAGAAAAGGTGACTTGAGTTTTAGATTTCTGAATTCTACCNTTGTGGCACATAGTCTATACACGCTCATGTGCCCCCCCCCCCAACACACATGCCCACCAACAGACGTATGTCATGAGGTTTAGTTTCCTTTTATGACAGTTGCATTTTTAAGATAAACGTCTAGGAGGGAATTCCACTCTGAACATTTCAGAAAACGCGTAACTTCTATGCTGGTAAAGTGAGAAGTCTCACCTATCCAGTGAGAGAAAAACTGGAAAGAGACTGTGAAAGTCAATTTGGTTTCTAATCCACATTCGATAGGAAGATCATTTCCTTCTGATTTCACCGTGTTTAGCTATCGGATAACTCAAAACAGTGAGAAACATCCAGGGCTTATAAATATGTGCCCCTAGCCGCCGTGGCTTCGAAGGTTTGTTGGTGAGTGTGAGTGTGTGTGGGATCTCTGAGAAGAACATTCTTTCTTCTGGTATCTCCTGAAAGGCCAGTCGAGGCAGGAGGCAGCAGCTGTTCTCCAGGGCGCATGCTCTGTCGCCGCCTTTTAGTACCGGCATCTCACCGATTCTTGGCAGGTCACATGGCTGCCAAGCAGAAATGTTAGCAAAGCTTCTAGCAACTGGGTGAGGCCTTGTGACACCGGCGGAGTTGGAACAGAAGTGGTGGGTATATCTTTAAGACACCGGCTTCAGTGCAACTGGCTTCTTCCACGCTTTCCCCTTCCCATGGACTGGCCCTGGGATGTAAGCCACATTTAACCAGGTGTGTGAGAAATCATAGCAGAACCACATGGAGAAGGAAGAAGGCGGCTGGATGCTCAGACGGTTTCTCAGAAAAGAGCTCCCTACAGTGCAGACCATGGGCCTGCCTCTGGAATATCTCCGCAAAGCTAAAGAAACATCTGTTTGGTTTGAGCTACTGCATTTTTGTTTGCTGTTATTGCTTTATTTGTTTCTTGGTTATTGACCAGTTATTGTCTATTCTAATCAATAACCTGCTGGATATAAGAAAAGGTGACTTGAGTTTTAGATTTCTGAATTCTACCCTCAACTCGTCACCCTACCCTTTTAGATCCACAAGGGGATTACACTGTAGATGAGGGTTTAACCTCAAAACTCAGTCTTTTACTGAGCTGGCCTGGATCATGCCGGACAGATGTTACAAACTCAGCTGTCAGCAGGGTTCAGGCAGGTAAACACAAAGGAGCAAAACAGTGAATAAAGGCAGACCCAGGGGATACTGTGTGATCATGGAAAGGACTGAGATTTAGCAACATGGGCTCAGAATTTCTTGATATTTTTATTTGTTTAAAAGAATGTGAAAATCTAGATTTTTAAAAGGTGATATCCATAGATTTTATTTAATAGGCTACTTAAAAATTTTAATAGAAAAAATAGTATGTGCACCAAAGAAAATATTTCCATAGGACAGGGTCCTAAGGCTTAAGAAATTCCTACCGCCTAGGCTAAAAGTTAGTCTGGGATCCAGAACCAAACCTGTGTGATTTGAAGGACTTTCTCTGAAGTCTCACACCAAAACCCCAGAAGTCTAATCAGACAACTGTTGGCAAGCTCACTTCAATGTATTTACACTGTAAAAAGGTGGGAGCCCAAAAGCAAGAGGAGTCTCATGTCTTGAGTGGACATGATGTGGGGCTTTGGATCAAACATTTTGGGGTCAAGATAGTAGGTCTGGAGCCTGGTTTTTCTTTTCTTTCTTTTTTTTTTTTTTTTCCAGTAAATAAATTAAGTTTCCTCATTTCCAAGCAAAGTAATTATTGCTAACAAACGAAACTAGTAACATATTAGGATATCATAATTAAACAACCGGGGGTTTGGAAAGAAGAGGAACCAATGAAACTCCTAGAATCTTGGTTTTGTCAACACGTAGACGTAACATCAAGTATCTTAACTCTTTCTGTGACCTCTTCACTGAAGCCATACCCACACCTAGTAATCAGTAACTGGCTCTGAATAAGGCACCAGTTACCCCTATCAAGGGACCCAAGTCAAAGACAAGGCTGCAGCCAACAGAAAAAAAGTGGTAGCCTTGTTTGCTACATGAGGACAGAAGCCACGGAGCTGGATAGCCAGAGTGGGCCAGGGAAGTTTCACAACTGAAAATCAGGGTGCTGTTTCAAAAAGGAGGGGGAAAATATTGCTAGTTAGGCCAAAACAATAGTCCTTACAGTAACTGTTTCCATGTGGAGATTGCCCCTAGCATTTCTGGGGGAAGTCATTTTTTCCCTGAATCTCACATTCTGAGAAAGATGAATTTTAGAAATGAGGAAAATGGGGGCAAGCATTATAACTCTTCAGTAGAATAAAAGATTAACATTGAATACAGATACATTACTCTTCAAAGGAATCCAGTGATGTCAAGATGTAAGAGCAGATAGGCAGACATGTGGAGTTGAAGGTCAAAGTCAAGATTTCTGGTAACTGGGACCAGGCAAGGAGGAGAGAAACACCTACAGGCTAACCAGTTTTGCTTGTAGCTATGGCCATGTTATAAATACTTGGTCATGACCTGTTGGCTGCTAATGATATATTCCTCTTACAAATAAATGTTAAGGTTATTGACATGGTATCCTTTATACTCAATCAATGAATAATATTGCCCCAAACAACAGGTTTTCAAAGAAAAATAAAATTTCAAATTGGTAATTTCTACACACACCTCTGTGTAGAGATATAGTCTTGCTAGAGTGCTACAGTATATAAAACCCACCCAGTTATGTCCCCAGACATTTTCTAGTATTTGTGTATTCAGTCTAGCCTACAGCTCTTTGTGACTATTACTAAATGATGTATGTTTCTTCTTAAACTTTCTTTTTTAAAATTCTAAGAATGAGTTAAACATAGGAACAACACTGGGGATATACTGGGAGTCCTTGAACAATTTATGATTTGGGATGTTTCAGAGAATTCTGATCTTTTTTACCCAGTTCCCCAATATTAATATCTGTCTGGAGTTGAGAAACAAATTATGCCTGCCACTGGGAAGAGGAATTGTCCAAAGAGGAAGTGAAGGCGGGAGCAGANGAGTCCTTGAACAATTTATGATTTGGGATGTTTCAGAGAATTCTGATCTTTGTTACCCAGTTCCCCAATATTAATATCTGTCTGGAGTTGAGAAACAAATTATGCCTGCCACTGGGAAGAGGAATTGTCCAAAGAGGAAGTGAAGGCGGGAGCAGAGAGGAGGAGAGGTGCTGAGGCTGCGTGGGAGGCAGAGCTGAGGCGGTCCATGCTGTCACAGCCCCAAGAGGCAGAGAGGCTCTGGGGAGGGAAGAGCAAGGGGAGCAGATCAGGCTCCTCCTTTAGCGGGGTTTGGGGAAGAGATGGGTTCAGAGTGTGTCAGGGGGTGGGGAGGAGAGGGCAAGAAAGAACTGAGGGAACAGGAGGGAAAGAAAAAAGCAGAAATGAGCTCTTTCTAGGGACCAAGAAAATCCATTAATCTGACCACTTTTTGAGTGTTTAGGGTTGGAGGATTGTGCAGCTGTGGCCCCGGGCTGACTGGACAAGAACCAGCGGGATGTCAGGATGGCCCTCTCCCCATGGGGCGGGGGTGCACCTGCTCACACAGTTTCTCATGGGGCCAGTGGACTCCTTCTGGAAGGGGAGATGGTGGGTTCACTAGCCCCCAGGTCTCTAACAGACAACTCCTGCAGACAGTGGGAATATGCTGTGACATTACTCCCTAGTGCTAGTGGAGACCCCAGAGGACGCACTCAGAAGAAAGGAGCGGCTGAATGAGGGCTTGCAAAGAGGTCTGCTCCAGCAGTGCCTTACAAGCTACACTTAACCTGTGAGGGGCACGAGGCTGCAAAGTAGAGTGAGTATGTGGCCATGCAGTCAGAATGTGGATGGAATTTGACCAGTTCAGACACTGAGCCAAACCTACTGATGTCGAAAAGCGAAAGTTGCTCAGTCGTGTCCGACTCTTTGTGACCTCATGGACTATACAGTGCATGGAATTCTCCAGGCCACAATATTGGAGTGGGTAACCTTTTCATTCTCCAAGGGATCTTCCCAAACCAGGGATCGAACCTGGGTCTCCCACATTGCAGGCAGGAAGCCCAAGTGTGGCCAAGCCTCTCCCCACATCTAGTGATTTCTCACAGACAAGAGATAAGTCTTGGTCTTGAGTCAAAATACTATCTGTGCAAATACAAGAGGCAAAAAGACTTCAAAATTTAAGTAGACAAGAAATTTGGTATGAATGAAGCACGGACAGGGCTGCCAAAAACATTATACATAGTGGAGGAATAGCAGTATCTCTTGTGAACATTAAATAAGATACTGCCTGCAGCGCCAGGAACATACTATATGCTCAATAAATGTTAGTGACTATTACTGCTATGGCTACTTTTTGACTATGACTGGGAACCAAGCGTAAATCATTCTTACCTTTCAGGCCCACCTCAGAAGCTTTAACAGATTACGCAGCTGCATTATACCAACAACCACTCGAACTCAGAAATAATAGTTTGTTTTCCTAGTTTGTTATCTCCAGATAACAAACCGAGGCTCAGAAGGTGACTTATCAACGTTACAGAGAAAATAGGAGGAAGAGCTGGGATTTAAAGTTCTATCTTTACACATTGCTAGATGGCTTTAAAAAAAAAAAAAAGGAAAAACAGCAATGTGAGAATCTATTTTGATAAGTACAGTATAAAAAAATCTGACCTGAGAAATGACAACAACAACAACAAAGGGTAAAAATAAATGTTCAATGTTCACAAATTAAAAATAATACAAAAGAGAGTTAAAATTTTCATGGAGAAAAAACACAAAACATGTCCAATTATAAAAAGGCTCTTCCCTTGCAAGAAATAGGTATAAAGAAGAAAACCCAGTTTGGTTTCACTGCTGCTGCTGAAAATGTCCAAAACAACTTAAAAAAAACCAACTGAAGTCTGCCTTTGTACTTTCCTACTCTTGACTTGGGGAAACTTGATAACTGCAGCGCAAGGCAGAGCTGGTGTTAGGACAGCCAAGAGTTCTCTATCTGGGGTCCATCCGACACTAACCTTCAAGTAAAAGCAGAAGAAAAACAAGCCCTAAGTGAAAAACAAGCCTGAGCTCAGCAGTTGCTGCAACAGACTTCATTCTTACCTGCTACAGTTTTCTAGGTCTGTAGCAGGGATGGTAGGAGCTGGGGGTGGAAGTGGGAGTCATGGACGCGTTCTTAGAGGGTTTTCGGTGGGAGGAGGTGAAGGGGATTAAATAAGCCACGACTATGTGTACATCACACTTCCAAACATTCAAAATGTCTGTTTCCCTCAGGGTGGCTCAACAAAATCATCTTTGCCTTTAATTCCAAAAGAGTGGTTGGATTTCTAATCTGCCCACAGTCTCTAATGGGTCAGATGAAATACTTTCATTCTGGAATGACCTTACAAGGAAAACTGAGTTTTGAGATCAGCCTGTAGGTTTTTATTTTCCTTTCTACTCAACTCAGACAAAGCCATCATACTCAATTTAGGATTAAAACAAAAGAGTTTATAGGAAGGAAAAAAGCTTTTCCTTTGGAGATAAAAATAGCATCTGCTTCTTCTGAGAGTGAGTTAGCAGCTGGAGGAAATGATCTATATCTTTCTGACCCTTTTAAAAATTTGTTGGTCACCTTTTTATTTAATTACTTTTGCCTTTATGACGTACAACTCTCATGATTTTAGCATCCATTATTTCAGGAGCATCTGTATATGTGGATTATTTTGCTCAGCTTTAAAGTTTTCCTCCAAGTTATATCAAACAATAATTTTATGAGCTCTGCAGCTCTTCTCAACCCATTACCCTGAAAACAACAGGAATAATCTTAGAAGAAAAAGTTCCTGAACAGTCAATGACTTCACTTACAGCACACAGTTTCAACAGATTCCCTGAGTCTGAATGAAGCTACCAGTTCCCAAAACCATGTAGAAAAAAGCAATCAAGTCTGGGATGCTATCTGTTTCGTCTCTTCAAATATTATATTTTACTATAAAGTATATTTTGGAGGCATGAGGAAGAATATACTTAAAATGTGATCTCTTTTTTCCACTTTCAGAAAAATTTTCTGGTACCCAGTGGACTTAGGGTAGGCAGAAACCTTATTATTAACTAAAATTTGAGAACTCTGTAGTGTGGTAACTTTGAAGTGGCTCTTTGTTGTGGTTTGAATTCTAGGGTGGGAGCAAAAGCTGTCGGCAACCTTGGGGAATTATTTAACTTGTCCTGCATTTGGTCCTCACCAACTGAGGAAACTTCTCTCCTCAGTATAAAGAGTGAAGCATACTTGACAAATACAGCCTGGATAGTTTTACTCTCTGAATTCTCTTATCCTTGGGAAGAAGAAACCAGCATCTGAACAAACTTTCATCTCTGTATCCCTGGAGACTCAAAAGCACTGATGCCAGGAAGAAAACACGCAAGGAGAGATGATGAACAGCAGAAAGGGAAATTGGGAAAAGTCGCCTTCTCACCATCCGCACACTCAGATCAGAAGATTAACACTTATTTATGAGGTGACCAGCTTGTGAATTATTAACTACAGGGCTGTGACTCTCCCAGTGCTAGNCAGGGGATCTTCTTGAGCCAGGGATCAAACCAAGGTCTCCTGCACTGTAGGCAGATTTTTTACTATGTGAGACACCAAGGAAGCCAGTAAGACCCTATATTTCTCCAATAGTTGTACTTTCTGGAAACAGTGATAGACTCTTACAAATGTGCTATACCTCTCTTTGAGGATATACAGTTGAAAGCATGTGCATCTATCAAAGGACAAAATGCGGTTAATGAAATAGCTTTGATAACTATGATAATCATGGCATCAGAAGCTGGGGTTTGAATTTCTGTTTTGAATTGGAGAAAATTTTCTTTGGAATGCAATGCTTACCCAATTTAGGTGACAGTGGCTTTATTTCCACATTTTTATCTATCTATCTATTTATTTATTTATTTATTTTCATCTCAAGTGTACATGAGTTCCCAATCTTGAACCCCCATTTATAAAACTACTTAAGTTAGTGACAACTCTTAAAAACACTTGGAAGATAATCTCTTCTCGTTTAAATTTTACAGATATATAACAGGTTAAACACCATTTTAAAAGCACTAAAAGAAGTGCTCTTACTATACAGTGGCTGTGAATGGGAACTCTGATTTAGGCGGGGAGCTGACTCATTGGAAAAGACTCTGATGCTGGGAGGGATTGGAGGCAGGAGGAGAAGGGGACGACAGAGGATGAGATGGCTGGGTGGCATCACTGACTTGATGGGCATGAGTCTCAGTGAACTCCGGGAGTTGGAGATGGACAGGGAGGCCTGGCGTGCTGCGATTCATGGGGTCGCAAAGAGTCGGACACGACTGAGCGACTGAATTGAACTGAAGCTGGTCCCTACCTCTGTCACTTACTACCTGTGTGACTACGGGCAAGCCAGAAAAACCTTCTGCCTCGGTTTCTTCATCTATAAAATGGGAGACAGCAGTACTTATACACAGTTATTGAGAGAATTAAATAATTGGATCCATGTAAATATTTTGGAACAGGGCCTGACTCAGAAAATACATTAATATTTTATAGAATTCATACATATGAGTAGTTACTATTGCTTTCTCTTATCATTTTTTTNTAAAATGGGAGACAGCAGTACTTATACACAGTTATTGAGAGAATTAAATAATTGGATCCATGTAAATATTTTGGAACAGGGCCTGACTCAGAAAATACATTAATATTTTATAGAATTCATACATATGAGTAGTTACTATTGCTTTCTCTTATCATTTTTTTTCTGTCACTGAATTTTATTTTATATGTGACTAAGAATAATTTCAGTCATAAAACCACACACCAGTAGGCAATTAATGTATGACAAATGCAGCAAGAATATAACACAGAGAAAAGATTCTTCAATGTGTGGTGCTGGAAAAGCTAGACAGCTACATGCAAAGGAATGAGATTAGAGTATTTCCTCACACCATGTACAAAAATAAACTCAAAACATATTAAAGATGTAAATAGAAGGCCTGAAACCATAAAACTTCTAGAAGAGAACATAGGCAGAATATTTCTGGACATCAATTGTAGCAATATATTTTTGGATCTGTCTCTTTATCCAAGAGAAATAAAAGCAAAACAAACATATGCAACTTAACTAAACATAACAGCTGTGCACAGCAAAAGACACCATCAACAAAATGAAAAGGCAACCTGTGAGCTGGGAGAAAGCTTTTGCAAATAATGTAACCAACCAGGGGTTTATATCCAAAATATGTGAACAGCTCATACAACTCAATATCAAAAAGACAACCCAGTCAAAAAAAGGCTTCAGTTCAGTTTAGTTGCTCAGTCATGTCTTCTCTTTGCGACCCAATGAATCACAGCACGCCAGGCCTCCCTGTCCATCACCAACTCCCGGAGTTCATTCAGACTCACGCCCATCGAGTCAGTGATGCCATCCAGCCATCTCATCCCCTGTTGTCCCCTTCTCCTCCTGCCCCCAATCCATCCCAGCATCAGAGTCTTTTCCAATGAGTCAATTCTTCGCATGAGGTGGCCAAAGTATTGGAGTTTCAGCTTTAGCATCAGTCCTTCCAAAGAACACCCAGGACTGGTCTCCTTCAGAATGGACTGGTTGGATTTCCTTGCAGTCCAAGGGACTCTCAAGAGTCTTCTCCAACACCACAGTTCAAAAGCATCAATTATTTGGTGCTCAACTTTCTTCACAGTCCAACTCTCACATCCATACATGACTACTGGAAAAACCATAGCCTTGACTAGATGGGCCTTTGTTGGCAAGGTAGTATCTCTGCTTTTCAATTTGCTATCTAGATTGGTCACAATTTTCCAAAAAAAGGGTAGGAAGACCTAAATATTTTCTCAGAGATGAAATACAGATGGCTAACAGGCACAAAGATGCTCAGCATCACTAATTATTAGAGAAATGCAGATCAAAACAGAAATTTAAAGCCATCTCATACCTGTCAGAATACTTATCACCAAAAAGTCTACAGATAAAAAACGCTGGCAAGGATGCAGATAAAAGGGAACACTGGTATACTGCTATTGATAATGTAAATTGGTGCAGCCACTATGGAGAGTAGTATGTAAGAGTCATCAAAAAATCATTAATAGAACTACCATATATGACCCAGCAACTCTAATTCTAGGTATTTAAATGGAAAATCTTAAAACATGTATTCAAAAAGATGCATGCAACTCAATGTTCATAGCATCATTGCATTTATAATACCCAAGATATGGAAGTACCTCAAGTATTCAACAGACAAAAAATTTGGTATCTATATAATGGACTATTACTCCACCATAAAAAAGAGGGAAATTCTGCCAGTTGCAACAATATGGATGAACCTACAGAATATTATGCTTATGAAATAAATCAGATAGAGAAAGATAAATACTGTACGATGTAACTTGTATGTGCAATCTAAAAAATAAAACAAATGGATGTATACAGCAAGAGTAACTTCAGTCAGTTCAACAGATACGACAAGACCAATCAATTTATATAGAAAACAAAAATCTGAAAGGGAAAAGCATAAATTCTAATGAGAAATCCTGGCTGAAGAACAACACAGCAATGAACACAAACTCAGATCTGAGATTCCTAGCAGCCAAGGAAGGGAGGGAAACACAATGGACAGAACATTGGACTACATCACCAACTAAAAGGGAGCATTCTGCTTTGTTTCAGTTACCAATAGTTACATAACCAACCACCTCAAAACCTGTGGTGGTCATAATTTTTCAAGATTCTCTGGGTTTGCGGAGTGATTCTTTTGATCTTGCGTGGGGTCACCCATGAATCCACATGTAGCCGGAAAATGATAGGAAACTGGGATTGGTTGGGGCTGTTCATAAGGATATCTTTATTTATCTCCAATGTGGTCAACTTGAAGAGTCCTCACAGCATGGCAGACTCAAGATAGCAGTTCAAGAAAGAGTTCCGATAGCACAAGGCCCAGCATGCAAGCACCCATCATCCCTACCTCTGTCATGCTTGCTAACGTCCCATTGACAAAATTAAGTCATGTGTCCAAGGCAAGAGTAACACAAGGTTGGAATATCAGGAGATATGGTTCATGGGGTCCACAGTCTACCAGAGTTTCTAAGGACAGTCTAAGTAAGAAATCTGGGAATCACTGTTACCTGAAACTTAAAGTGCTATCTTCAAGGTTTATATCCTTTTGACTATTAAATCTTGCTTCCATGTGTTACATTCTTTTTTTGTTTTGTCCCTATAATGAGACCATGGTTCAGGAGTTATCAGCCCCTATCAGTTGGAATACAAAGACTTTATTACTCTTCTCCCCCTGGGAACCCTGGAATCATTGTCTGCGTCCTTTGGTTGATGACATCTACTCTGCCTTTCTTTGCTAGAACAAGTTCAGCAATAGTGCTGCACGTGTTGTCCATGGATTCAAAGGCTTCCAGAGATCTCCTGTGAATTGTGATGAAGGACTGGAAAAAGTTCTATTGTTGTAGGAGGTGTAAATTGTATCAATCAGGGGAACAATCAAAATGCAAACTCCTGGGCCTATCCAAACAATCTACAGAGAGCTCAGAGTACATGGGTATTTTATGAACACACAGAAAAACTGCCTTCCGATCTATACCCTCCTGCCCTTCTCCCCCCTTCTGACGATCATTTTTCTTTCAGTATGTTTTACCTCTGTGCATAGGAGAAAGGGTAAGAGAGTGAGAACTACAACAAGGCAGTTCTCCTTTTCAGCTCTTTTGATAGCTGTGTGACTTTGGATATATCACTTCACTCCTCTGAGCCTCTGTTTCTTCATGGGTTAAATGGAGATAACTCCTACCTTATATTACCGTTGTAAATATCAATCAAGACAATACAGATAAAGTGCTCTGCCTGAAGCAAAGGAAGGATCCCATTATTGTTGTCACTAAGGTTACTATTATTACTACTTCTGCTACTATTATCACTCATACTTCCTGTAGTGCTTTAGACTTTGCTTAAGAGGAAAAATGAATGTACATGAAAACAGAGTTGACAGATGAAACTATTCAATCCCTAATCCTAATAATATTGCTTGAGCACCTGGATCCAGTTGTCCCTGAAGCCATCATCTTATTGGACTTTTCAGTTCCTAGAGTCAACTAGTTCCCCTTTTGCTTGAAGTTAGATGGAATTAGAGGTCTGTCACTTGCAATTACGAGGTCTTGACTGATGAAGGGCCCCAATCTATTCCGTTTCAGTTTCAGCTAAAATACAGACTCTTGTTCCTACCCCTGGAGATTCTAATTTTGTCTGCTTGGAGTAGGGCCTGGGAGTTTGTAATTTAAGACCACTCTAAATGACTCAGATGTCATCAGACTTATACAGCAGCTTTAGGGAACTACTTCCTTAACTTGTGAGTTCCTTATTTGGCGGTCCCTATAGGACCTTGGAAGTTGCATTACAACACACAAGCCCCATTAATGTTTGTAGAATTGAACACACATTCCAAGAACATTCTAATGAGTCATTAGACAGGACAAATTGGCTTGATAGGCTGAATATATGAAGTTGGCACAATAGTTAAAAAGAATCAGATTGCTTCCAGAAACTTCTAGCATCTTGGGGTAAATACTTTGCTTGAATTAATTTAATACCAGTTAAAAACATTATTTGGTTTTCTCTCTAGCTTTAATGTTTTCGTTTTGTGACCAATTCATCATTTGACCTTGGACCTGTTTCTTGACATAATAATACATTTTTGGTTTTTTTTTTGTTTGTTTCAAATTTAGACCTCTCTGTTACAGATAAAGATTTCATGTTAGGGTTGCCCTTTATGATAAATTTTATTTCAGCTGAATGATTGAATAATAGAAGTTTCAGTCTCATTCCAACCACATCAAGGAGGTCCCAGAGAAAATGATTTCATACATTTAGGATGCTGACAAATGGGGTGAGAATCCTCCTGTATGCAAGGCAGGCAGGAAAAGGTGCTACTGACGGGAACATTAACAGCAGACACTGTCACAGTGGGAAGAAGGCAGAGCCTGCCTGGAGGAGAGGTCGGCTCCCTTTGTGTGATGCACCCTTCCGCAATTCCACGCTGTCCACCCAACAAACATCACAATGGGTCCTTTAGAAAAGCACATCTGAAGGCCTGTCTGGATGGATTTTTAAGAGTTATAGACCAGAACTGACAATGTGAGCACAGAAAAAGACTTGTTCCAGAGACTTCCAGTGGAAGCCATCCATTGCCTATACTGAGAATCAGTTTGGATGGGAATTCTGAAAGATTACTTTTCTAAGCAGTATTGCATTGATGGTTTGGATTATAAAGCTGAAAGGGTCAAAGATAACTAAATTTGAACCACTGTAATTACATTAGAACCTAGAAGTTCATAGCTGGAAAAATATGCATGAATTCACTTATCAGGTCTCCCTCTGATTAGATACCACATAAAGTGTCAGGCACTAAAGAATTGATGCTTTTGAACTGTGGTGTTGGAGAAGACTCTTGAGAGTCCCTTGGACTGCAAGGAGATCCAACCAGTCCATCCTAAAGGAGATCAGTCCTGGGTGTTCATTGGAGGGACTGATGTTGAAGCTGAAACTCCAACACTTTGGCCGCCTGATGTGAAGAGATGACCCATTTGAAAAGACCCTGATGCTGGGAAAGATTGAGGGCAGGAGGAGAAGGGGATGGCAGAGGATGAGATGGTTGGATGGCATCACTGACTCAATGGACATGGGTTTGGGTAAACCCTGGGAGTTGGTGATGGACAGGGTGGCCTGGCGTGCTGCCGTCCATGGGGTTGCAAAGAGTTGGACACGACTGAGTGACTGAACTGAACTGTAAGTGCCAGGATGAGGGGCGCAGGCCCACTTTAAACATTACAACAAAATGCATGCCCTTAGAGATAACATTCTAAGTGATCACCGTCAAGTACTATATCAGAGCCACAGACTTCCTAGGTAGAAGTAGAAACTCTTGAGTATCTTCTGGAGAGAGAAAAATACTGTATTCTTCCAGTTAAAATGAAACATGCTTTGGGATGGAGGAAAGCCCAGAGACCTTCAGCTTTGATTTTGAGGATCTATTACAGGGATAGAGATCAGTGGTTGAGGTCTACAGTATCACCCGAAACTATGAAAACCATACATAAGAACTTGGGTCTGTGGGCATGTGAGATTTTGGGGAGCAGAAGCACCCAAGAAAGATTAAGAATCACCAATTTTTCCCACTTAACCCATTCTACAGATGGGAATACTAACATCACTGACATGCCCAGTGTCACACCGCAAGGCTCAAGGAACTAGGTTTAAATCTTTGAGTTACAGCAGACAGATGGGAACTTGATTGTGAACTTGAGGCAGGAGTTGCAAACTGAAAACCTTGGAGTGAACTTAACCCACAGTCCAGCTTTCTTTCACCAGCACAGTGTTTAAACCCACTAGGTAAAGTCACAAATAGCCAGCTGTTTCTGATAAGTGGCCAGATTTGGCAAGAGGGAGCCCACCTTTCCTTGGCAGGTGCCCGGGAATTTGCCCTGCCCCTTCCCCTCTCTCTCACTGTAGGCTCACTTCTGCTTCACTTATTTACCCTGCTCTGCCTGGTCCTGTAACACTTCAGCTTGTGATTCTGGGTATAGAACCTCCAGACACCCGCTGGGTCTTTTAGGGGGTCTACAAAGCTCCTTAAGGTCTGGTTCTGTATCAGTCACTGTGGTTGGGGTTTATTAAAACAAACAAAAACTGCAGTCACAATAGCTTAGAATCACAAATGCTTCCTTCTCACTCAGGCTACACACATGTCCATCAGGCCTGGGACACGAGATCATTCAGGAATACAATCTGAACAGCTACTGCCTCAAACATTGCCAGCAAGAGTTCGGGACATCCTCACACTGACAATGAAATGCTTCATTCTCAGAGGTGGCACAGGTGGTATCGGCTTAAGGTCACGGGTCAGGATTAGTCACATGGCTCCACCCTGTAGCAAAAAGGCTTGGAGATGCCATCTCATAATGTGTACAGATCACAGAGGCTGAAGAATATTGAGTAACCATCGCTGATTCCTCCAATCAGTCTAGTTGTGGCAACCTGCCCTGTGTCGTGAACAGTGGAGTATAATTCTGAGAAATGCTGGATGGCTCTGGGTTTCGCATGGATAACTTTTCCACAGTAACAGAGCACACACTGCATGAAGAACACACAGGCAGAAAATCTACGTGAGGTTTAGGATGTCCTATGGAGACAGTGTCACTTTTGCCGTTGATTCAGTCTCCAGGTGTTTTTTAATGGATGATATTGGTTTTAGGGACTGTATATCTGAGCCTCAGTTTCCTCACTTATAACTGGAGTAAGACCATAGTACTACAGGTTTGTGGAGATAATTACATTAAGTGAACCCAGACAGTATGTGTAAAGTCCAGTGTTTGCATCAATGGTAGCTTCTATTTTGGTGGGTGGTACATCTTAGTGGTTCCAAGAATGGGCGTTCAAGCAGCTGTGACTTTGGCAAAGTCATTAACTTTTCCTGAAACTCAGTATCCTTGTCTTAAAAATGGGAAATCACTGTGTCTACACCTGGGATGACTCAATAAGGTTATGGATAAAAAGCACCTTGAACAAACTAAGCATTGTAGAAATATGGTAGCATAACTGTATAACACAGGGAGCTATATTCAGTGTCCTGGAATAAACCGTAATGGAAAAGAATATAAAAAAGAATGGATGTATGCATAAGCTTTGCTGTAAATTAATACTACATTGTAAATCAAATATACTTCCATAATAAAGAAAGAAATACCATAACTTAGTATTTTAAAAAGATTATTACGTGGATTAGTAGGTACATGCCCAAAGTCTTTTCTTTTTTTTTTTTACAAATGAAAAAAAAGCCCTCGAATTCTTGCCCTGCTGATCAGTAGCAGTATCATTTGACTTGAGCCTGTTTTTGGCATAAGATGGTACTACTTTATGACCTTATTGGATATAAAACTCTCTGGTTGGGGCTCCAGGCCTCCCTGGAGTTCCTGATGAGGATGAACTCCAAGTACCCGGCAGCCCTGCTGAAGTCTGGTCTGTGGGGCACATTTGTGCAGCAGTCAAAAGATTATAATGCAGTTCAGGGAGCTGCTGCCAGTACTGATCAGTGTCAGATTGCTTAGACAAAATTACAGGGTACTTTTCATCTTATCTACTTAAATCCTCCTCTAAGAACCAAATAAACAAATTGATACCAGGAAATCAAGGAGATTGCTTTTGCTACAGATCTTCTTGTGAGTAGTGCAGACAAAAATAAGGAAAATATAAGACACTTGACACAAATGAAAAAAAAAAATCAAGAAATCCAGAGAGGGTTGTCTGTATTCCACACTCGAACACTGGTTCCCCAAATGTCAGGGAAAAAGACACAGAAAGATGAGAAAGCATGTCTTCTAGGGGACTCCTAAGTGCTTAATTTTTAAAATATGACTCTCAAGTCAGTGTCCTGTGAGGCAGCTGTATTTGGTTTCATTTTATAGATGAGGAAACTGAGGCCTGGAGAAGTTGAGCAAGTGCTCAAGGTCACCCAGGACACAGGGGAGATCTCAAGTGTGAACCACACATGTGACTGACTGACTCTACTTTAGCAATTTCTCCAGTCAGGGAAAAGTTCACTCTGAAATGTCAGCTTTAGCATGCCTTCAAAATGTGGCCTGGAGAGGTTAATGAGTTTTCCAGAGAAGTCAAACAATCTGCTGAAGGTCTCACAGCTGGTTCATGGGGAGAGTAAGCTCCAAAACCTGTGTTCTCTCCCCAGTTCCACACAGCCTCAAAAATGCAAGCAGATGCTGCAGCCAAACGCTGATTCTCTGGGCTCCCTCAGGCTTCTCCAGTCACTGCAACTCTTAGAGGAAAGTCAGGAATCGCCTCGATTCCGTTTTGAACTGAAAGACATTCTTTAGTTAAACATGAAGGCTGGTCGGTTTCTGCTGGCTTTGGAATTAAGGGCTGTGGTGGAGACCCGCGCTACCATCTCTCACGAGGAGGCCACATAAACTGATCTAAGCTGCCAGGCATTTTGAACCAACCTGCCAGCCAAAGGTCACTTTAATTTTTCATCCGCCTTCTACAGGGAAGTTCCACTTCCCAGTTCTGAATGACACAGGATATGACACAGTCCTGCCCAGGCAAGCTGCTTCCAGTGAACTGGAGGGGTGCAGCCCTGGATTCTGGGCCAGGGGCGAGAGATGAGGTCAGCACTCAGGTTTCAGCCCCTAGATTTCTTTACAGTGGAGGGAAGCAAGAGCTTTTTAAAGGGACACTGTCAAGGGGACACTGTCAAAGATCCCGTCTCTCCCCCTACCCTGGGCATGGCCGGGTCCTTCAGTATCAAACTGTGAGGGCCTCTATGGACAGAGTAAGCAGTCTTCAGTTTTCCCATGAGATGGGGAATTTGCTTCCGAGGTGTCAAGAGATCTAAACCAGGCCTGACAGTTTAAACCCCAGCTGGTTCTCCAGTGAAGCTGGTGGGGGTGGGAGTGGAGGCTAGGGGAGGAGACACAAAGTGGAGGTTCCCAGAGGGTAGCAAACACACCATTGGCAGAGTAGAGGATTACACAGGGTCCTGCCTAAGTCTTGGGCTGAGCCTGCAAACTGAAGTCTCCAGAGCATCCATTTCACAGACTACATTTTTAAGGGTCCAGATAAGTATAAACAGCACTGGTCCATCAGGAAGAAAGATGATGATGGTGGTGAGGAGAGGAGGATGTTGGGAGGTGAAATGATCCTTCTTGGCTCCTGACAGTCCCTTCAGTACAGGACGTGTAACTGACAGCGCTCTCCTCTCTGCCCCTTGACTGCCTTTCCTCCTAAGACGTGGAGAAACTTACCTGCTTAGTAAAATGTGGAAAGAGAAGATTCCTCTTTCTTTTTGTCTTTCCAAGTGTGAACCTATCAGCGGCAGGGTGAGTTCCTACCAGCTCTTCCACGCTGTGGATCTTGCCTGACATCACTGCTCAGGCTGGCTGTGTTTAGGTACCTGTCAGAGAGGGGTGGGGAGGGGGTTCCTAATTCCATTGCACCCACTTACATGCAGATACAAAGCACAGCTTCCATCCTAGCCTTTGCCTGTCATCTGAGTTATGGTTAGATTTTCCAACCTGGAACTCTTGTCTTTTTGCTCTATTTGTTCAGAATCCAGGCAGAGAAGGGGGTTCATACTCATTGGATACCTGTGTTGGTCAGTTTTATGTGTCAACCTGAGTAGACAACGGTGTCCAGGTGATTAGTCAAACACCAGATGCTACTATGAAGGTGTTTTCTTTAGATGTGATTAATATTTAAATCAGCAAGTTTAAGTAAAGCAGATTTGCCTCCATAATGTAAGTGGGCCTCATCTACTCAGCTAAGGGCCTTAAAAGCAAAGATCGAGTTTTCCAGAAAGAGTCATTCTACCTCAAGACTGCAACATGAAATCTTATTTGAATTTTCAGTGTGCCCTACAGACCCTGTGTAATCCTCTACTCTGTCAATGGTGTGTTTGCTACCCTCTGTATTTTCTAGCCAATACAACTGCATGAGCTAATTTCTTGAAATATTTATCCTTCTCTCTGACATTGTCTCTATCTCACTGCCTTTCCCTGTCTCTCTACATCCCATCAGGGTCGTGTTTTTCTAGAGAACTCTAATTCAGTCCCCTTAAATTCCAACAAATCGTAACAGTGATTCCCCACTCAATCCTTACAATTACTTAAGAGGTAAGCAGCTGCATTCTTCCCATCAGAAAGACGGGAAGACTGAGGTCTAGGGCCATTAAGTAACTTGCTCAAGGGCATGCAGCTACCGAGTGGGAAGGTGGTAGTGCCATTCAAACGTTTCGGAAAGAATAGCTGATATTTGTAATCGTTTATATTACACTGTCTCCCGCTAAGAGTTGGACACGACTGAGCGACTTCACTTTTACTTCTCACTTTCATGCACTGGACAAGGAAATGGCAACCCACTCCAGTGTTCTTGCCTGGAGAATCCCAGGGACGGGGGAGCCTGGTGGGCTGCCGTCTCTGGGGTCGCACAGAGTCGGACACGACTGAAGTGACTTAGCAGTAGCAGCAGCAGCCCAGGAAAGAAAAGACATACTCAAAGTTATGATATGGTATAATACACACATAACTAAGGGTAAGTTGGATACAGCTGTTTGATCGTGAGGCAAATCTTTATCTCTTACGCCATGCTGACTGTTTTTGACGCTCTCTCTGCTACATTGCTGGATGAAATCATTACACATTCACGCTCATACTAACAGCCCAGGGCCTGCTCCCCTGGTCAGCTAACTTGGTGCTTACAGGGCCTGGTTTGTCATGTGACCTGTGGTTCTGAGTGTCCCTTTCCTACTTGTTACCCTAATGTTCGCTGTATCATTGACTCTCCAGATTGGCTATAATAGAGCACATCTCCTCCTTTATCATCTGTGTCTACAATCGCTATTATAAAACTTGCCAGTATTAGCAAGAACAGCAAAGAAAGGGATCTTCACTGATAAAATTCACTCGAGGATCTATTCATCTGTTCACTTCCCCATCCATTTATTCAGTTGTCAGCTAGAAAGAATTACTGAGAATTATGCAGTGCATGTATTTCTTTTCATTCGTTTAAAACTGTGGGACTCTGACTATACACTCACCTTCTCTAGGTGGAGTCTCTCAAATTTCTCCCTTTTTCACACACACGTCTATACTGTCCCCTCCTGAAAATGTATCTAACTTGTATCCACTAAGTGTACCTACTTCCTCAGAGCCTTACTCTTTATTTTTCATGACTATACTTCATTTGATAAACTAATATAGATAAATGGATTCTTGAATACTGAATGGCATGATAGTTACTCATTGTGGGTAAGGCGTGTTCATTGTTAGAAACCCCATGGACTGGAGCCCACCAGTCTCCTCTGTCCGTGGGATTTCCCAGGTAAGAATACTGGAGTGGGTTGCCATTTCCTTCCCCAGGGATCTTCCTGATCCAGGGATAGAATCTCTGTCTTTTTCTTCTCCTGGACTGGCAGGTGGATTCTTTAACATTAGTGTCACATGTAATGGTTAAAAGAAGCCAACAGGTTTCAAAGTGTCTGCTCTCTAGTTTCATGAAGCTATTACTTAACCTGCATGACAGATTGAAGCTGATTAAATCAGAATCCATTTTCTTCGTATGTTTGGTAACTAGTCAGGATTTTAGTTAGGATGGCAGAAAGGTGTCTAGCTATAAGACTTAATTTTCCACCCTCTGTTTATCTAGCTTATTGGTTACTGTAACAAGTAGTGTATTTCTCCTAGGAAGGTTCTTCGAGTAGAGCTGCACTCATCCAGGAGGTGCTGGCTTTTCCTTTTGCCACTTTCTGCTGCCTGGAAGGCAGACATAAAGGCCATGGCTCCAGCAGCCACTTTGGAACATGAAGCAACACTGTGAATCGAAGCCACGTGATAACATCATGGAGCACCAGGACAGTGCTCAGTGAGGAAGAATTACCTCAACACTGGACTATTGATCTCCAGAATTCTATTATGTCAGAAAGACATAAATTTCTCCCTCATCTGAATGACTCAACTTTGTCTTATGTGTGTACATTTTATGTAGCTGAACCTAACTCTAATTAAAACATCCATTGAGTTTAATAATAAAATCTATAAACATTATTATTCCAGTAATGCTTCCCTCATAGAGCCAACCTGAAACCTTGTGCTTACTCATGGCTGAATGGTTTAGCCAGTTTGTATAAGTAGAATCCGAGTTCCCAAAGAGCATTTGGGTCTTGGCTCTTGGTCTCTTGTCTTGAACACAGATCCTGGATTTTCTTTGGTGCATTACTATTGCTATTCAAGGGTTGCCCAGCGTATTTTCAAAGACATCATTGTTTAGAGAGTCTTTCATTTAAGTTAAAAGCTATTTCTTACTCTTCCTTCTTTTTCCCTCTAAGTTTGGGTAAAATTATGGCTAGTGTAATTTATTTTAATTCCTCCCCTGCCCTTTTTTTCTAAATGTCTGTCTTGGAGATTTTAAGACCTGTAAAATGTTTGTTACTCTCACTTGTCCTAATCAGAGGTTGAATAAAAAGACGTTTTGAAATCTTGGAAAGATTGAGGGCTTCTGAACTTTAGCTGATCTGTTAAACCAGTTAAGTTGAGCAAGGCCGGATGAGCCCTCAGGAAAAATCATGAAAACTAAATTAAACTGAACACAAAAAAGCAATTTGCCAGCAGTGAGCCTAATACACAATTTGCCTCCTCCGGAGCAGAGTATCCTGCCTTGGCTGTGTGCCAACAAGAGCTCTCTGCGATCATCTATAGAATTGCACAATTCTTCTTAGGACAGTTATGAAAGGAAAAATAACATTTGTTCTGCCAAAGTGTGTGGACCTGCTGACATTTGCTGAAATACAGATATCATCTGAATGAAAAGTGAACAGGATGTTATCCTTAAGGTGCTTTAGACAGCAGGTATGTTACACATCTTTACATTCAGCAGCTTGAATTTCTGGGAATTGTGAGGGCTTGACTCTTGCAACTATTTCCAATAGACGCTTGGTGGCTTTGGGAAGATGATCCCATGATATACCCAACTTCATNGATGAGCCCTCAGGAAAAATCATGAAAACTAAATTAAACTGAACACAAAAAAGCAATTTGCCAGCAGTGAGCCTAATACACAATTTGCCTCCTCCGGAGCAGAGTATCCTGCCTTGGCTGTGTGCCAACAAGAGCTCTCTGCGATCATCTATAGAATTGCACAATTCTTCTTAGGACAGTTATGAAAGGAAAAATAACATTTGTTCTGCCAAAGTGTGTGGACCTGCTGACATTTGCTGAAATACAGATATCATCTGAATGAAAAGTGAACAGGATGTTATCCTTAAGGTGCTTTAGACAGCAGGTATGTTACACATCTTTACATTCAGCAGCTTGAATTTCTGGGAATTGTGAGGGCTTGACTCTTGCAACTATTTCCAATAGACGCTTGGTGGCTTTGGGAAGATGATCCCATGATATACCCAACTTCATGAGAAACCGTTTTGTTTGTTTGGTTGGTTTTGGGGGGGGTTGTAGGGTTCTTTTTTTTTTTTTTTTTTTGTGATTTTCAGTGTTGTTTGTCTGTTCCTCCCCTCCTTGCAATGGTGATTTAAGGGGATAGAATCTGGCAAGGCTGGTAGGGATAGAAGTCAGCACACTGTAAATCACGTGTACCTGTCATATGAATTGCTGATTCTAGATGGGACAAAAGAAGCATGGTGGGAAAAGATGGTAAAAAAGATGCCATATGTTATATTCTCTGATGGAGAAAGTGGGGAAGGATTTTTAAATGATTATCACCGGTTCATATTGGATGGCTTTCATGGTGGAAGGCTCTGATAACAGATTTGTGAAGGGCAAAATAAAAGAAATTTGACAGTTAGTGGTGAATCTGGAGTGTCTTGATTAAATTATATTTAAATGATTTATATTAAGGTATTCAAGTATTTCCTTTATTTCTGGGTATTTGGCTGTTGAAAGATTCAGTTACAAAGCAGGCTTGGATGTATGAAATGGAACTGGCTTCTGGCTCAAGAACATGATTTGAGTATAATCAAAGTTAAACATAGATGGGTTGCACAATCATGGTAAAAGCATCTCAGGATGAAACAGAGTGGATAGCAAAGAAGCAGAAAATAAAAGCCATAATGGATAAATTTTTCAGTAACCGAGTCAAAGAGGACTTGACCAACAGTCATCCAAATATAACAGGAATTAGGTGATGTGGTTCTGTAGTATGTATCCCCATACATTGTGGGGGTATAGATCTGTGTGAGTGTATGCATTCAACACATATGGAAACATGTTTTGATTTATAACTGCAGTGATTATAACTGCAGAAGATTTCCTGTAGACATAGATTACATTTGATAGCTTCAAATTCATTTTTAAAATTCTTTATTCACTAATAAATAAAAGGACCCAGTTTAGACTGCTCATCTGCAATGTTGCAAACAGCAGCCTTCTCTAATATGGCAACTGGGGTTTGAAGATCATTTATAGGTGGGAGTGGGGTCAGTTGGAGGCTATCGAACCATTACTAAGTGAACACGTGATGTATAAAGGGCCTTTGATATCACAATAATGTAAAATGCTATAGTTAGGCTGTAATGTTGCAATTATACAGTACATTTTGGGTAGGTGAAGTAGTTAAAGAGAGGAAAGATTTAGTGGTCAATGAATCAAAAGCAATTTAATTCACATCAGTAAATACATATATAGTGCCCACTGTATGCCAGGTACTGTGCCAGTTGCTGTGAAGTCAAAAATGAACACATTACAGCACTTGTCTCTAAGAAGACTTACAATTCACTGAAAGACACAAAGCAGACATAGCAATAAGCTTGAAGGTGAGGTGGCAGAATGTATTGAATGAGACATGCACAATCCCAGGACATGTACAAGGGACATAATATAAGGAAAGAAGTCACATTAGTCTGTGGGCCTTTTCTTGGTGTGAGGGGAAAACGGAAAAATTTTAGGGAGCAATTTCTGTCTGAGCTTTTAAAGATGAAGAGGAGCAAGTCAGAGACACTCAAAAGTGGTGAGAAGGAGACAATTTGGGAGCAATGATGTAAACATTTGCTTTTTTCAAATAAAGGAGAAAGATCTAGATCATCCATTAGTATCTCTTTCAAGTCCAGTATTAAAAATCTAGAATTTCATCACTCTAATTCAGAGTTCAGGTTTACATATAGTGGTAAGGAATCGGCCTGCCAATACAAGAGATGCGAGTTTGATCCCTGGGTTGGGAAGAGCCCCTGGAGTAGGAAATGGCAACCCATTCCAATATTCTAGCCTGGAAAATTCCAAGGACAGAGGAGTCTGGAGGATACAGCTGATGGAGTTGCAAAGAATCGGACACAACTGAGCGCATGCATGCACACACATTCATCTTATTAATTTTTATAAAGACTTTTGATAGAACTGAACTGAAAAATTCACCTCATGCTCAAAGTTTGAAAGGACTTTGAGATCATTTTGGTTTCCCAGTGTCACTTACTCATTCAATTCAACAAATATTTATTGAGCATCTCCTATGGGCCAGGCTGTCAAGCACTATTCTCAACACTTAGAAAGGAATAAATAAAATAGACTGATGTCCTTGTGCTTATGGAGGTTAATGCCAAGAGGGAAAGACAGATAATAACTAATACACATAATAAACATGTTAATATTATAGTCTGCCAAAAGTCAGGAAACACTAGGGAGAACAACCGGATCCGGTTGGGTGGATGTCTCTGTTTGCCTAAGGCAGCCTCAGTTTGTTCTTACTGTCCCAACATAACTAGTAACTCCTTAACTCTAAAAGGCTTCCCATTGGGTAAGAATGGTAATCACAGTTAAAAGGGATCAGGAGAGAGACAGAAAGTGTGCATGCGTGTGTGCGTGTGTGTGTGTATACACACATGTGGCAGGGCCACACTACAATATTTAAAGAGGTATCTTGGTAAGCCTCATTGAGAAGGGGTCTTCTGAGCAAAGAACAAATAGAAGTATAAGAGCAAGCCTCCCAGGTATCTTTGTGAAGATCATTCCAGGCCCAGAGCCCTGAGATTTTAAAGGAATGTGAAGTGGCCAGGGCCCTGCAGGGGAACGGATGGAGGGGAGAACTACTGGAGATGCCAGCAAGGAGCAAAGGAGAAGGGAGCTGGAGAGGGTGCGGCCCTAGGCCACTGAAAGGAATTTGAGCTCTCCTCTGAGTCCAGTGGGATGCCACTGGGGGATCCTAAATAGGAAGGACATAAACTGACTCATACTCAAAATTCATTGTTTTGGCAATTCTTCATGGAGTTTATTCCTTGCAAAGACTATATACTCCAGAGAGTAAAAGTAAAGGCATGCTGTCCAGGTAGGAGTCTCCTACAGTGAGTTTGGAGAGATGGCCATGGCATACTGGAATAGGAGGGTGGCCATATCCACCATATGGGAGAAGTGCTCAGATATTGAATGTGTTATAGACAAACCAGATTTCCTAACAGGTGACAGATGAGGGGACAAGGTTCTCATATCTTGCAGTACAAACAAACAATTCCTTGAAAAATGAGTTTAACAACTCCTGGGTTTTAGTCCTCACTGAGCTCTTAAAATCCCATGCCCCCCCTTGGCTTCAGAGATTTGCCTTCCCTTTCAAAGCATTTGCAAAATGGTAAATCCCACTGAAGTTCAGTTGCACAAACAAACACTTCTGTCTGGGAAATCTTAAACATGGGCTCCAATATACACAGTTCTGGTTAATTGCAATGTGGTGTATGTAGCATGTTGAAAGAGAGAATTTTGTCAAACATGGGGCCTTCCAAACTGTAGCAAATGAGTAACCAATATGTTGAATGGTAGGTTTATATTTCGAAATGGTGAGTAGAATTGATGGTATGACACCAACGGGTGACATATTAGTGTGAGCCATGGACCACAGTCAAGAGTTCTGCCTGTTACCACTGACAGTCACCACATCCTTTAACCTCACTGAGACAAATGCTCTTGGTTGTAAATGGAACACCTTGCAGTGATCATGGCTCGGGATTTTGGTCTTCATTGTGTTTTCATCTCTGACGTTGTGTGACTCTGTAAATACCTAGAAATCAGATGGGAATAAAGCTATCAACAGACAGTGAGAATCTTGAGCTCAGTTTTTTTAATATTTTATGTTATCTCAGGCCTCTTATGGGCTTCCCTGTGGCTCAGATGGTAAAGAATCTGCCTGCAAGGCAAGAAACCCAGGTTGCCTGGGTTGGGAAGATCCCCTGGAGAAGGTAATGGCAACCCACTCCAATACTCTTGGCCTAGAGAATTTCATGGACAGAGGAGCCTGGCGGGCTACAGTCCAGGGGTTGCAAAGAGTTGGACATGACTGAGTGACTAACACTTTCATTTCACACTTTTAGGCTTCTTATTGGTGTGTATGTACAACTTGAGGTCAAGGGTTATCTTCTCTAATAATGTATTATGCTCATGGGTCAGATGCAGAGAGGCTCACATCACGATGCTGAAGAACACAAGTATGTTTATAATTTAGAAAAAATAGTAACTATATTCTAGGAGTATTGTGCTATTATATAACCATCAACCACTACAACCAATGTTAATTTAAGCTTGCTATGAGTAAGGCAGTATGTTAAATATTTTACAATTTTTTATTTAAATCTAAAAAATAAACCAAGTTTCTGTGGGTAGGTACTTTTTTTCTATTCTGTTTTAGAGACAGAGAGAGAAGCAACGCCACAGAAACTTGAATAATTTCCACAAAGTTATTCAAACCCAGGTAGTTGGCTTTCAGATCGTATCATCTTAACCACAATACCCAACTCTTACCACAATATACAGAGAAGTCTAGCAGTTTCTGGCAATAATGAGAACTCAATAAATGGAAGCTCTGATGATGATGGTTATCATAGTAATGGAAATTCAATACCTGTTGGTAACTGAACAAATCCATGAGTTATCTACACTGAGGCACTGAGGTGATAATGGGGATATCAGGAAGAAACTAGCTCATTCAAGGGGAGAGGGTCGAGAAGGGCTGAGGACTGAAATTTGGAGGAAAGATAACCAGGTGCCCTAATTCACACTTGGATGGTGTTCAACCGGAAGTGACCCTTTTCAAGACCTACCACAAAAATGACTGTTTCCTCCAGGACTCACAGAACGATTCTTGGATTTTGGTTCTAACTCTTTAAAACTGTTTCTCTTACTTGGCTTCAAAGCCTTGTCTTTCCTTTCAAAACATTTGCAAATGGCAAATCCCACCTCCAAGGAGTCCACTGAAGTTTAGTAACAAACATAACCGCTCCTGTCTGGTAAAGATTAATGATGTTTCTGATATGGATATTTTTGATTAATTGCTGTTGAAACTCTTGAGCAGAATGTCAAAGCTTGAAAATGAACTTTTAAATGGACCTAAAAGACAAGAGGCCCCTGTGTCCTTGAATATAATCCACTCAAAGAGATTGCAAAGGAAAACACAAGAGACAGCATTAAATTCATGGTGACAAGAAAGATCCTTGTTCTACTTGTGGGGGGAAAAAAAAAAAACACTAGGTCATCATTCTTTAAGAGAGTCCTTTGATACTGACCTGCCTAGAATGTAAAAAAAAAAAAAAAAAAAAAAATTCTTTCTAAAACACAACTCTAGACTTCACTCATTAAACATGTATTCCAAGAACTCAGGTTTGCAAGTCTTGATGTTCAAAGTCATATTAAAAGAACCAAATGAAAAAAAATGCAGTCAAGAAAATAGGAGCATTTAATTGTCTATACTGTAGACAATTAAGAGAAGTAATAGTTGGTAACATCCCCTAGCAAGCTGTCATCCTGTTAAGACTGAGAATATAAAGTTGTCTCAAAGGAAAAATAGGGCCCCATTTCTGGACACTGCTACATGAGTATTAACAGATAGCAGTATCATAATAAGGCAAAACTAAAGCACATTAGTTGTTCATAAAGCTTCACTGGAATTATACAGAATGATGCTATGAGCATGTTACTCTAAAATAAAAATCTACCAACACTACTGGTTTCTTTCATCCTAACTTACTGCTATTTCAGTTAAAGTTACCAGTGATATCAGTGAAGAGAGTAGGTTAAGTTTTTCCTCACAGGGCTAGTGATAGAAATATAATTTTAAGTGCTTTTCATTGATTTTTTTTTCTGCCCTTTTTTGCCCTCCACAATGTAAAATTGGGTTTCCCCTGTACCAGAATCACTGGGGAATCTAATGAAAATGTAAATTTCAGGGCCCCACACCAGAAAAATGGACCTAGAATCTCTGGAACAGAGGACTAAGAAACTGCAGTTTAAACAAAATCTTCTCTTGATTTTCAAGCATACAAAGTTTGAAAATCATTGGTCAGTGTACGAAGACATGTGCTCAAGTTCAAGCTTTGCCTCTAAATGGTCCTGTGACAGTGGACACGTCGCTTGATGTTTCAAAGTCGCGTTTCATTTTTGTATAAAAATGAAAGTATTAACACCAGTCCTGCTTACAGCAAAGCTGTGTGCAGGCTGAAATGAGGTTACAGATGTGAAACTGCTTTGTAAACTGCAAAGCATGGTGTGTGTGGACTCTCTTACTGCTGTGTTTGTTGTGTAGTCATTTGGCAGACTTATGATGCCAGGGATAGCAGCAATTATGAGTGAAACCTGGGGCAGAGAATGCAGAGGTGTTTGATATCTTGATGCTGTAAGTCTGTTTTAAGCTCATATTTGTCGATTACTAAAAGAAATGCATTTGTCTTCACTTTCTATGTGTGTTGGTTTATAAACTTTTTTCTTTATGATGTAGTCCATGTTTTGAATCTGCTCTGTTTATGTACTGTGTGGAAAATGAAACGTAAGTCTTCAGATGAAAATTCATCTGCTCTCACCCATAGCTATGATGAATTACAGTCAATATCAATAGCTCTTTTAAAAATATGTCTGCTTCACATGTACATGGCTTAGAACTGATAAACAAACTGGATACTTATTAATTTTAAAATACTGATTGACATTTGGTTCAATAACATATTAGGAAACTACATACACGGAAAACTATATATATTTTATAACAATGTATCTTGATTCTAAAACTCTCAACAAAATAGATATAGAGCAAACGTATCTCAAATACGACAAGCCCACAGCTCACATCATACTCAGAAATGAAAAACTGAACACTTTTACTCTAAGATCAGAAATTGTCAAGATGCCCAGTCTTACTACATTTAACATGGTACTGAATGCCAAGCCAGAGGAATTAGATGAGACAAAGAAATAAAGGTCATCCAAATCAGAAAAGAAGGAAAATTCTCTCTATTTGCAGATGACATATTACATATAGAAAACCTTAAAGACTTTACCAAAAAGCTATTAGAACTAATTAATGAAATCAGTAAAGTTGAAGGACTGAAAAATCAATATACAGAGACCAGTTGATTTTTACAATAAATATCAGAAAGAAATTAAGGAAACATTCTCATTTACAGCTGCATCATATATAGTAAAATAGGGCTTCCCTGGCGGCTCAGTGGTAAAGAATCTGCTTGCCAATGCAAGAGACACTGGTTTGATTCCGGGTGCGAGAAGATTCGGAGAAGGCAATGGCAGCCCACTCCAGTACTCTTGCCTGGAAAATCCCATAGACGGAGGAGCCTGGTGGGCTGCAGTCCATGGGGTCGCTAAGAGTTGGACACGACTGAGCGACTTCACTTTCACTTGTCACTTTCATGTGTTGGAGAAGGAAATGGCAACCCACTCCAGTGTTCTTGCCAGGAGAATCCCAGGGACGGGGGAGCCTGGTGGGCTGCCTTCTATGGGGTCGCACAGAGTCAGACATAAGTGAAGTGACTTAGCAGCAGCAGCGGGAAGATTCCACATTTAGTAGGCCAACTAAGCCCGTACAGGACAGCTATTGAGCCTGTGCACTAGAGACCAGGAGCCACAACTTTTGAGCCCACACACCACAACTACTGAAGCCCAAGCACCCTAAAGCCCACGCTCTTTAACAAGAGAAACTACCCCAATGAGAAGCCTGTGCACTGCAATGAAGAGTAGCCCCCACTCGCTGCAACTAGCAAAAGCCTGCGCAGCAACAAAGATCCAATACAGCCTAAAATAAATGAATAGATAAACAAAAATTAAAGACAGCAGCGAAAAATTGTAAAATACTTAGGAATAAATTTAAGGAGATGAAAGACTTGTACATTGTAAACTATAAAATAGTGAATAAAAGAAATTGAGGAAGACACAAACAAATGGAAATTTATTTTATGATTAGGACCTAGAAGAATTAATATCATTAAATGTCCACAATGCCCAAAGGAATCTATAGCTTCAATGCGACTGATATCAAAATTCCAGTGTAATTTTTCACAGAAACAGGGCAAACCTCAATTTGAGTGGAATGAAAAATACTCCAAATAGCCAAAGCAATCTTGAGAAAGAAAAACAAAGCTGGAGGCATCATGCGTCCTGATTTCAAGCTATATTACCAAACTATAGTAACCAAAACAGGATGGTGTTGGCATAAAAACAGACATAGATGAAGGGAATGGGATACAGAATTCAGAAACAAACTCCTGTATACGCTGTCAATTAATTTATGACAAAGGAGTCAAAACTATACAACAAGGAAAAGAGTCTCTTCAATAAGTGGTGCTGGGAAAATGGATATCCATATGTCAAAGAATGAAACTAGACTATTGTCTTACATCAACCACAAAAATCAACTCAAAGTGGATTAAAGACTTACATGGAAAACCTGAAACCATAAAATCCCTGGAAGAAAACATTGGGCATACTCTCTTTCACTTTGGTCTTGGCAATGGTTTTTGGATTTGACATAAAAAGAAAAGAAAAAAAAATATGGAAGACTACATCAAACTAAAAACTTTCTACAAAGCCAAGGAAACCATTAACTACGGAATGGTAGAGATACTTAGAAATCATATATCAGCTAAGTGGTTAATATCTAACATATACTTAGAAACTCATACAACTCGGTAGGAATAAACCCAAACAATCTAACTGGAAAATAAGCAGAGATCTGAGTAAATATTTTCCAGAGAGAACATACAGGTGGCCAATAGGAACATGAAAAAAAGCTCAACACACTAATCATCAGGGAAACGCAAATCAAAACCATAAGGAGATGTCATTTCACACTAGTTAGTTGGCCTATTGTCAAAGAGAAGAAATAGCAAGTGTTGGAAAGGAAGTGGAAGAAAGGGAACTCTGCACTGTTGGCGGGAGTAAAAACTGTGCAGCCACTAAGGAAAACAGTACGGAGGCTCCTCCAAAAATTAAAGATTGAAGTATCATATGATCCAGCAATTCAATTCAGGGTATTTATCCAAAGCAAACGAAATTACTCTCTCGAAAAGATATTTGCACCTTGATGTTTACTGCAGCGTTATTTACAATAGCTAAGACATTCAAGAACGGAAAACAACCTGAGTTCATCAGAGGAAGAATGGACAAAGAACATGATATTATAAATATATATTCATAATGTATATATTACACACATATATGTAAATTCTCATATGTGTTTCCTTCCTGCCTGCCACAAAAACACATGAAATTCTGTCACTTTGGAACAACATGCTCTAGACCATGAGAACATTACACTAAGTGAAATAAATCAGACAAAAAAGACAAAGGCCATATGATATTACTTATAGGTGGGATCTGAACAAGAAAAACAGCAGGGATCAAATTGCCAACATCCGCTGGACCATGGATAAAGCAACAGAGTTCCAGAAAAACATCTATTTCGACTTTATTGACTATGCCAAAGCCTTTGACTGTGTGGATCACAATAAACTGGGGAAAATTCTGAAAGAGACGGGAATACCAGACCACCTAACCTGCCTCTTGAGAAATCTGTATGAAGGTCAGGAAGCAACAGTTAGAACTGGACATGGAACAACAACAGACTGGTTCCAAATAGGAAAAGGAGTACGTCAAGGCTGTATATTGTCACTCTGCTTATTTAACTTATATGCAGAGTACATCATGAGGCACGCTGGACTGGAAGAAACACAAGCTGGAATCAAGATTTCCACGAGAAATATCAGTAACCTCAGATATACAGATGACACCACCCTTATGGCAGAAAGTGAAGAGGAACTAAAGAGCCTCTTGATGAAAGTGAAAGAGGAGAGTGAAAAAGTTGGCTTACAGCTCAACATTCAGAAAACAAAGATCATGGCATCCAGTCCCATCACTTCATGGGAAATAGATGGGCAAACAATAGAAACAGTGTCAGACTTCATTTTTTGGGGCTCCAAAATCACTGCAGATGGTGACTGCAGCCATGAAATTAAAAGACGCTTACTCCTTGGAAGAAAAGTTATGACCAACCTAGATAGCAGATTCAAAAGCAGAGACATTACTTTGCTGACTAAGCTCCGTCTAGTCAAGGCTATGGTTTTTCCAGTGGTCATGCATGGATGTGAGTTGGACTGTGAAGAAAGCTGAGCGCCGAAGAACTGATGCTTTTGAACTGTGGTGCTTTTGAACTGTGGAGAAGACTCTTGAGAGTCCCTTGGACTGCAAGGAGATCCAACCAGTCCATTCTGAAGGAGATCAGCCCTGGGATTTCTTTGGCAGGAATGATGCTAAAGCTGAAACTCCAGTACTTTGGCCACCTCATGCAAACAGTTGACTCATTCGAAAAGACTCTGATGCTGAGAGGGATTGGGGGCAGGAGAAGAAGGGGATGATAGAGGGTGAGATGGCTGGATGGCATCACGGACTCAATGGACGTGAGTCTGAGTGAACTCCGGGAGATGGTGATGGACAGGGAGGCCTGGTGTGCTGCAATTCAGGGGTTGCAAAAAGTCAGACACGACTGAGTGACTGAACTGAATTGAACCGAGCAATGAATTGGTGGTTGCCAGAGGTGGGGAAAATACGTGAAAGTGGTCAAAATGTATACATTTCCAGTTATAAGAAAAGTAAATTCTGTGATGTAATATACATAAATAATAGTGAATATAGTTAACTTAATTAACGGTGTTGTATGTTTGAGAGTTGCTAAAAGAGGAAATCTTAAAAGTTTTCGTCACAAGAAAAAAATCTGTATGAGTAGTGATGAATGGTAACTAAACTTATTGTAGTGATCCTTTTACAATATGTACATAGCTCTAATCATTGTGTTGTACCCTTAAAACTAATCCAATGTTATATGTCTATTATATCTCAATTAAAAAACAAAGAAAAACTTTAAAAAAAAAGGGAATGAGAAGGAAATGTGATACATATAACCAGGTTATAATGTAAAAGTAAAAAAAAAAAAAAAAGAAACAGTGCCAAGTTATTCTTAGAGAAGAAGCAATTTAATTAGATAATCTCCTGGGAACATGATACTTTCCAAATAACGGTTGGAAGAAGATGATTTAAGAAAAATGAAATGGTTAGGAAATACCATGCATGTGGTAGATTGTATTGATAGTATTTGTTTAAAATATTTACTGTTCCTCCTTTTAGACCCATTTCTCATAGGCCACTCCTGCTAGAGGATATTCTTGACCCTGTTAATATCAGCCTTGGCTGTGAGACTTGCTTTGGCCAAAGAAATATGAGTAGAAGTGACCTCCACTATTTTGGAACAGAAGAGTTATTGCCTTGTTCTGCTATCACTCTTACCTTAGATAAGGGATAGTTCTTCAGCTGGCGTCACAATGGAACTTCATGGTGTGAAGGAGAGCTGATGTTGACTGCCAGTGCCATGTCACATGCGTGAGACATAAACTTTTATTTTCTTCTGAATCATTAAGATTTGGCAGCTATTTGTTATTGCAGTATAACCTAGTGAGACCTAACTCACAGATCATGTTTATCCTATTCCCTTCTCCCCAGCTTTATCTAACATCAACACATATAAATCAATACTGACAGCACAGTTTGGCCGAAAGATCATGCTAGTCTTGATGCCTCTGATCACGAAATTTACAGCTGAGTGGCTGGGAAAGAGGAACCCTCTTTCACAAGTTCAGCATAAAAAGACTTCTCTACCAGAATGAAGCAAATGGAATCCATTAGGTGGATGGTGGATTAGGGATTGTGAACTCATAGTTTGGCAGAAAGGAATGAAATTTTACATTCTTTTGTGGTCTATTTATTGTTAATCCTGCTATTTTCTGTTGGCTTTGTTGCTTTGGTGTATATATATATATATATATATATATATAATTCTTCTCTTTATTGGCTTTTAACTATATAGTCTGATATAATTCTTTTAGTGGTTAGGTTTCAAAATGCATCCTTGATTTATACCATTCTACCTTAAATTAGTATTCTTATCACTTCCCAGACGATGTAAAAAATCTAAAAGTATAATTCCTTTTATCCACCTCCTGCCCTTTTAACTACAGATGTGATGTATTTTATATCATCATTCCTTATAAACACAAGACTATTAATGTTAACATTGCAACAGTCAATATTCTTTCACATTTGTTCTTATTTGTGTGCTTTCTTTCTCTTGTAGTTCTGTGATTTCATCTGGAACTATTCTCTTTGGTCAGAAACTTCCTTTATAATTCCTTGCAGTGAAATTCTTATGGTGACAAATTCTAGAACTTTTCTGTGTCTAAAAATATCCCAGTTTAATATTAGTATCTGAAGAATCTTTTTCTAGGAACTGGAACTCTAGGCCGACTTTTCTTTCTTTCAAGTACTTTAAAGATGCCCTTCCATTTTCTTCAAAATTCCATGGTTCCTTGTGATAATTCAGCTTTTGCTTTTCTTTTGAAAATAGTAAGTCCTTTTTCTCTGGATGTATTTAAGATTTCTGTGATTTTTTCTTTATTTAACCTGCATGGGAATCACTGAGGCTGTGGAATCTTTGAATTGGTGTCTTATTTTAAGTTCAGTATAAATACTTTGTAACTTACTCTAAGACTAATGTGCCCATGAAAACCATAACCCAATTTTAAAAATTGAGAATTATTTTAAGAAAGGGTAAACAGAGTTAAACAAAAGCTGGACATTTCTACTCTTCAAAGGACACTTTGAAAACACGAACAGGGAAAACACAGGCTGGTTTAAAACATTCCCTATACATATAACTGAGAAAGGATTCATACCTGATATGTATAAAGAACTCATATAACTCAAGGGTAAGAAGAGACAAGTCTGAATTTTAAAAATGAGGAGATATTTTAAATGGATATATAAATGACCAATAAGCATATTAACAAGTGCTCTGTGTCATTTATCATTGGAAATGCAGCTGAAACCGTAATGAGATACTGCAACACGTTCACCAGAATGGTTAAAATTTAAATGTCTAACACTACCCAGTGTTGGCCGTGGTGTAGAACCATTTGTACCCTCATACCTAGTTGGTGGGACTATAAAGTAGTACCCTCACTTTGGAAAAATGTCAGGGGTTTCTTATAGATATAAACTAAGTTCTCAAGGATGCTATGTGATTAATAATAAAAGATATCAAAAATTGAACATAATTGTTTTAAAAATGGTATATCTCATTTATTCATTCAACTGTGGATGTTTGTGTTGTTTCCAGCTTGGGGCCATTATTTTTAAAACTATCATGAGCATTTGTATATAAGTATGATTAGGATGTGGAGAAATGAAAAGTGCACGAAATATGGGGGAAAGATGGGAAGGAGATCATGTAATAGGGAAATGGAAACTGTTGGGAGCGGGGAGGGACAGAATGCTTTCCCAGGGAAATGACGATCAGGTTGATACCTGCAGAATGAGGGAGAGATGGTCTTAGCTGGAAACTAAGCTTACTGACAGTCCCTTAGAAGGCACAAGAAGCTAGAGACGGAGCACGTTGAAATTTCTCTTTATATCCATAGATAAAATATTTTAACACAGAAAATTACAGTCTAAGACAAGCAGGCCTTATTTTGGACCTCATACCATAGTGAGGTTCTCCTGGATTAATGATGATCCCTGTTTCTGGCTTCATCACTCCCCTGTGTGGGTTAAAGACTTATTGAGGAGACACAGATGCTCATAAATGATCAAAGCAAGTTAACTCTCTAGCCAGAGGATGTTATTGTCAAAATGCACTTAAAGATGGAAGAGTAATCTTCTTCCACATTCTGTCGTATGTTTGGGGCTCTATGCTCCCCACCCTCCCTACCTGCCCTCACTCTCCACCACTCAGCCTTCTAAGACAATGTAATTCCTTTTGATTTCTGCATTCCAGGCAGATTCTTCACTGTCTGAGTCACCAAGCAAGCCCCAAATAAAAGGAAGCAATCATTAATTTTGAAATAGGAGTTAAAAACTCCTTAGCAGGGGAAAATAATCTATTTATTAAAGAATATATCAGGGTATCTTTACATTATTCTTTTAAAGTAATGTATGCATAGGTTAATGAAAAAGCATTAACAAAAATTGCTGTTGAAAGCTTGGGAATTCCTAACACATTTGGTGTTTCTGGGTAATTTGAGAACAGAGGAAATGAGCTGACCATTTGTGATGATGTCAGTGGGTCAATGGTTCATCTGACTATGTAGTTAATTTTAGGGTGACACTTCTAATTAGCTTACAGATCAGCCAGGTCATCCTCTCAGAACTGACCTGCCCTGCTAGGGCAGAGTGAGCCCTCACTCACTTTTAGTGGTTCTTAAACTTTTAATTGCTTCCTGTCAGGTGTTCTGGAATTTAACTTATTTCTCTCTGTGCTCTGTTTTAGTCTGGGTGCTTTGGAGATGCCAGAGATTAAGCCTCTGTGGTACCTTGAAGCAGGACCAGGCATTCTCATGATACTGTACAATCACAGCTTAATATGTGATCAGATTTCATTAAGATAAATCTTGAAGCAAGATTTTGTACTTAAATACTGTGGAACTAAACAAAGACCACATAAATGAAAACAAGCAAGGGCAATTCATTCAGAGACTGCTAGAGCAAGGGAGTTGGCCACCGTCACTTGCTTTGACAGAGATTCAAAGGCAAGCAGAGGAGTGGGGGAGCTTTATAGAGGACAAAGTGTAGGCTTCAGTCTTGCCTGGACTATAGGCTGGTGGCATGGGAAGAAGTACCCAGGAAAACTATTAATAGAAGCAGAGCATCCTGTGTGATTTGTTATTGGCATATTTGAATTTCTCTGGTTGGTCCTAACTTGGAAGCAGGAATCAAATTAGGAAAACTGTCAATAATAATTGTTTTCCATAATAATTATTATCAATAATAATTGATAAGAATCAAGTCCTGCCTGTTTGGGGACCAGTGCTACAGGGGTTATTTTTTGGCTTTCTGGATTGTTACTGGTGATAGCAATCTGATTACTGCAAGTCTAACTCACAGTCAGTTGATTTCCTTTGCTGGTAGCTGAGGATTTGGGCCTAAGAATCTCTATATATATATGTTTTGTATATTAGTGCCCCAAAACTAAACAGAGCAGAGGGTGGCCCAGGCCATGCCAGGGTGAAGAAGGAAGAGAAAGAAGATTTAGGAATCCAACTCTGATAATGAACTGTAATAAAGTCTAATCTTAGAAGCAGAGAAAAAACTAATCAATGCTTAAATTTATTTGCTAACATTAAACATGCCTTTATTTTATGCTAAGCCCTATATTAAACATCTTTCTTTCACTATTTTGTATTTTCCCTATTAAAATATTGTAAGGTCAGTTTTTAGACTATCCCTTTCTACAGATGGGAAAATTAAGGCTTAGAAAAAGGAAATGTTTGTCCAAGTCCCTAAAGCCAGTGAGTGATACTGGGACCAGCAGGCTCACTTCCGAGTCAGACTCAAGTTCAACCCCTTTCCCTGTCCTCTTCACTCCTGCACTCAGGGGTCCCTCCCACATCTTTGGGAGACATAAGCCTTTTGGCTGGCAGGCAGCCCTTTTGCATGACAACAGCTAAGTGGCTCAGATTGTGAAGAGTAAATGATATGTCATCTTTCCCCCAAATTTCTCTTTCCTGAGCAGAAAAAAAAAAAAAAAAAAAAAGGTGATTTCAAGTACATTGTCTAAACAAATATCTAACTAGCATAAAAAATTCCACTGACCACTGAGTCATTTGTAGTGATATAGATGAGTCTAGAGTCTGTCATACTGACTGAAGCAAGGAAGAGAAAGACCAATATTGTATATTAATGCATATATATGGAATCTAGAAAATGGTATGCCAGAGATTAAGCCTCTGTGGTACCTTGAAGCAGGACCAGGCATTCTCAGGATACTGTACAATCACAGCTTAATATGTGATCAGATTTGATGATGAAACTATTTGCAGGGCATGCATAGAAAGGCAGATGTAGGGAACAGACTTATGGATATAGCGGTGGAAGGTGAGACAAGTGGAGAGTAAGCGTTGACACACACACACTGCCCTGTGTGAAACAGATAGCTCAGCTTGGCGCTCTGTGATGACCTAGAGAGGCCAGATGAGGGATAGGAGGGAGGCTCAAGAGGGAGGGGCTATTTGTATGCTTATGACTGATTCACGTTGTTGTATGGCAGAAACTAACAGCATTGTAAAGCAGTTATTCTCCAACTTACAAAAGATACCCTATGATAAACCATAACAGAATATTTTAAAAAAGAATGTGTATATATATATATGTATAACCAAATCATTTTACTGTACAACAGGAATTAACAACATTGTAAATCAATCATACTTTGATAAAAATAAAGAAATAAGAGAAATTCCTGTCCTGTCTATGAACAGATACTTCAAAGCTTCTTTCTCACTTGCATGGAAATGAAGTGTGAAGAAGTCTCTAGGGAGAAGAACACAGAAAAGGATTGGGCTGTTGGAGAAAGTCTGTGGCACCTGAGTCTGACTTTCCTTTCTCTCTCCTTTCTGGTAGGACTTAGTTCAGTGAACATTTGTTAAGTGGAGCTCATGATGCCAGATGGTGAGCTGTGGTTCAACAACAGGTCACAAGAGAAAGTGAAATAGAAAGTTTATGACTCACAGGTCCTGGAGGAAGTGCATAGCCTGCCTCTAGGGGTTACATGGGGAGGTCAAGGCAGAGTTCAGAGAGAGGTGGAGAGGACAGGCAGGACCCTGGGCACATTCCTCTATTAAGATCCATGGGTGGAGTGCTTTGGGTTTCCCAGGCTAGGGCCAGATTTGTCCATTCAAACCAAAAGAACAGGATTTTGGTAAACCTCACGAGAGTCTTACCTAAGAGGTACATAAAACAAAAAGATGTTAAGATGCAGAAAGGCCAGGGAGATGGCCGATATTAAGTGCTGTTGGGAAAGTCTTATCAGAAACTTACATTTGCTTGTTATTCTGCAGGCTGACAACTAGGATGTGTGTTTGCATGAAGGGACTAGTGTTTAAAGTCTCTGCTGGTCATTTTGCAAAACAAAACAGATGCCAAGGCAGCAACATCATGGAGTAGCTTAGCTCAAGTCAATGTTTCTTCTCTTTAGTCATCAGTTTATGTGAATGGGGAGGAAGAGATGGAGTTGACTGGTGGTGGTAGGGACTTTTCAACCAACTATCAGAAAGCCTCAGGTGCAAGTTGTTGGCCCCAACTGCTTGGTAGCTCTCTTTAGTTGTGGAGTGCTTAATGCCTGTTTTCAACCGTTTCAATAGAGTGCTAGAATACAATTGAGTATGGAGAGGTAGGTAGAAGTAGACAGAAGAATGGAACCCTTTTTAATTTGGAAGCCTTAGTAATGAGATGATACCTGCACCAAGTATTATGAAGGATACTTAAGCAGATAAAGAAGGTCAGAGAAAAGCTTATGCAGTGCATAGAAGGGAACAAACAAAATCACAGAGGACTGAACAAGCTGTTGGATTGCCCGGGAGAAAGAACTAGAAGCCATCTGATGTTGCTGCTGACTAAAGTCAAAAACATGAGGTGGGTGGTAATACCAGACCAGAGATTCTTAAACGCCCCATACTTAGTTCAGGATTATTTGTAAGGAAAAGGGGATGTTTCAGATGCAGAGAAAGTCAGTTGATCCCAGGGAAGCAGCAGAGATTAGCATCAAAACTCTAAGCTTTCAGGTTTACCCCTAAAGACTCCTTCAGCCTCACATTTTAGGCAATGAAACGAATGCTTTTTAATTCTAGTCTGGCTGTAGAAACTCAAAGCAGAGCAACACCTTTATTGCAAGTACTAGAAAAGCCAGCCAAGTTACCAAAGACATATTTGAAGACACTGGAAAGCTACAGAATCGACAAGGATTAGATAAGCTGGACCTCAGAGCAGAATGGAGGGGACTTCAACTGTGAGCTGAGACTCACCAGTTGTTTTTTTTTATCCTGGGGTATTTACTGATTTGGGCTGCATCAAGGCTAAGGCCTGATCCAAATAGGGAAACTCTATCTAAGAAAAGAGAAACTGGAAATTGTTTTGTGGATACTTGATGCTGGCTGATGGATTGGAAATTTGAGGAGGCCCAAATGCAACTGGTTTTCTCCACATAGCATTTAATAGGCTCTGGGATGTACATAGGAAGCTGGGAGAGAAGACAAAAGGATCCTTAAAGCCAGAGTGAATTTCCCTTAATCTTGACATGGTTGCAAGACAAAGTGGAGAAGTGGCGCTCTCTTCAAACAAACCACTTGTTTTATTTTTCTTTGAAAACATTGCTCAGTTTTGAATCTTTGGAAATGAAATGTTCAAGAGAAGTCCTCCCAGGAGCTGCACTGGATCTGTCCATTTTTAGGCCTAAAGAGTCAGGCTTGCAAGCAACATCAGAAGAGCCCTGCCTAAGCAGCAAGGATGATGCCGAGAAGCATCGTATCTTACTGAGAGAAAAGTTCTGTCCTGGGCTGGCTCAGTCTCCACTTGGATTGAGAAAATAGGCTTCTCTCTTTACTTCCAAGCAGAAGAAAGTGGAACTGTGTCTAGGAAAAACATTACTTGTAACTTCCTGGATTCTCTCAATACAGTGTCTGACACACATTCAAGAAGTATGAGAAATGCAATGTTTAATACAATTGTGATTCGTAATCCAAAAACACACGGTAAAAGTGGGTCCACAGATGGTCCAGATATGGGAGTTAACAAATCACAACTTAAACATGGTGATGATGAATACAGAGAAGATGGGTAAAACGGATGAAAAGATTGGGAATTTCAATAGAAAACGTGAATTTATAAAAAGTAGCAAATATCCTAGAAATTAAAACACTGGAAATTACTCATAAATTGAATAGGTTTAAAAGCATACTGGAGACAGTAAACAATATGACTAAGAGAACCTGACGATGACTCAATAAATTAGGTAAACTGAAAAAGGCAAAAGAGAATTTTAAACGTATAAGAGACATGAGGGACACAGCCAAAAGTCTAAACATATTGTACATTTATCTGGAGTATTAGAAGGAGAGAAAACAAAGGGTCACAAACGACAGCTGAAGAGACAATGACCAAGAATTTTTAAAAGTGAAAACCCCATATCACAGATTCTGTGAGCTCAGCGATTGTTATGAAGAACAAAGAACACCCTGAGACCCATTAGCATCAAATTATTGAAAATTAAGGGAAAAGAGAAAATTTCAAAATACCCAGGAAAAAAACCCACAAAAACCTCATAACAGTATTTTCAAAAGGCAAGCAACAAGGCTAAGAAATATACTTTTTAATATAGAGTATGGAATCTTTAAGAAATAGAAAGTACAGAAATAAGTGAGAGAAAATGGTACAACCCCATTATCTGCAGTATTTCCAATCTCTACATTTCTCAAGTTAAAGATTCATACATTTTCACTGAGAAGTCTAATCTCATACATGCAGGTGAAATGAATAAATATATTTTAACATATCAGAATAGTTCAGAATATTTATTAATAAAAATACTCAGTACAATTATAAAAACAGACATGGATCAGAGAGGGTTTCATAGAGATATCTCAATTTTACCTTGCTTAATTCATTAAAATAATGGAGATGAAATACCTTGAAAATGTTTGTTTCTTAGTGTAAGTCGAATCATTATGCTGTACCCATTAAACTTATACAGTGCTGTATGGCAATTATATCTCAATAAAACTGAAAGAAAAAATTTAAAAATAACCAGAAGTCCAAAAGTCCTCAAGACTAGGAGGAAATTAAGTATGTAGGTTTTTTTTTTTTTTTTTTAAATTTCTGGCAGTGGAAGGGAACAGTATGATTTAGGGCATTTCTGCTTCTGTGCTATTTAGTTGCTAAATCATGTCCAACTCTGTGACTCCATGGACCGTAGCCTGCCAGGCTCCTCTGTCCATGGGATTTCCCGGGCAAGAATACTGGAGTGGGTTACCATTTCCTTCTCCAGGTAATCTTCCTGACCCAGGGACTAAACCCACGTCTCCTGCTTGGGAAGCAGGTTCTTCACCATGGGCCACCTAGGAAGCCCAAGGGCATTCTGGGTTATTCTCAATGCATCTTGGCCTCCCTGGTGGCTCAGTGGTAAAGAATCTGCCTGCCAAGCAGGAGACCAGGGTTTGATCCCTGGGTCAGGAAGATCCCCTGGAGAAAAAAATGACAACCTATTCCAGTATTTTTGCCTGGAGAATTCCATGGAAAGAGGAGCCTGGCAGGCTATATCCCATAGGGTCACAAAGAGTCGGACACGACTGAGGGACTAACACAAACAACAGTGTCCTAAGCTCAGAGTTCTGCCTGTTCCATGGTGCTATCCATACAAGTGGATTTGACTGCAAAAATGAAGAATGGTATTTTTTGTTTCCACTTGATCTAGAAAGTCAGCAGAACTTGTAAAATGCTTAGGTGACAAGAGAAAAAAATCTACCTGAAGACGCTCCCTGAAAACTTAGGGTGCATTTATTTACATCCTTCATGAATTAAGTTGCTTTTTCCTTTAGGGGCTTGGTTCTGGAAGGAAACTTCTCTTAATTCCAGGTGAGGTTTCTGCGAAGTTTATCAGGCAGTGGCCTCTTGGCTCAGAAACTTTTAGGTATTACAATAAAAGAAGGCTCCTTGCTGGGTGTCATAAAACCCATGTCAGATGTGGTGTTTCCAGATGCCTCAGCTTAGTCTGACGGCCTGGGACCACTCAGCATGATGGACAGCAACCACTAACATCTGCAGGCAGCAATGATCGCTGACAGTTACGGTCAAACCCAAACTCCACGCCAAAAATTGAGTAACTTGTATTCATGAAAGTGCTTTCACGTCTCGTGCAAATGGCCAACAAGCTGTTAGAGGGTTGGTGTATTCACTCATCAAGCAGAAAAAAATTACTTGAAAAAAACAAAAGCCACCAGATAAAAAATATAAATATGAGGGAGGAGCAAGAAGCTGAAATACATTCTAAATCAAGCAGCTTTAAATTTACATTCCATGCTAATGATTTCTACATGTCCCTTTTATTAAGAAGCATTCCTAAGTCTGAAGGATTACTTATCAGTTTTAAGTAAGAGGGTAGCTAGACACCCTGTTTTAAGTGGACACAGAGAAATTTGATCACTCATGTATTATTAGGCAGTGACTGAGATTAGGTAAAGATTTTAACGATTTAAACAAGAGGCTCAGATTAGATGCTGCTGAATTTATCACACCTTATAGCAAAAACAAACTGGAGGTACTTACTCTCCAGGGAAGAAAATTTTATAGTGAAAGTTTGAGGGTAAAGACATAGCTGCAACCTAAGCAGATAGTATGGTAGTTTGACCTTAACTTTCATTTTAAATCACGTTCAAATCACTTGAATTCCAAAAAACTGTGAATTGCATTTTTGTTTTCTGCTCTTACACAAAGTCACAGATACATTTTGGAATACTGTTATTTCCTTAGGACACAAGGGCAAGTATGTATTGTTTCTTTCTTGTTCTGGAATCCACGTGGATGGCATTCTTTGTTATCATGGAAAGATCCACACAAAATGTAACCAGAAATATATTAGAGAGGTGCTCTTTACCCTATGGGTCAGCCAAGCATTTCTTCCCACTAACAACTAGTTGGACAATAAACACAAACAAAAGGCCCAGTGGACTTTATCAAACCAAGGATATACTGTATCAAAGCAAGAATGGGCCCTTTAAATGATACCTTCAATTGATGATACCATAAGGGCCAAGATGAAAGAAAAAGCTTTTTGCAATCACTGCTATAAGATACAAAATTACAAATAAAAAATTTGCTACACGGACTTTAAAGATGCTTGTGGAAAGTAGGGGGCTCTGAAATTTAAGTTCCATGATACATCCACTTTTGCTCAAAACTTTAAAGTGTGGATACCCTTTGACTCAGCAACCTAATTCTTGATTATATTAAAAATAACTGTTTTAATAGATATTTAAAGCTATACATTCACCTGGGCTTCCCAGGTGGCTCAGTGGTAAAGAATCCACCTGCCAAGCGGGAGAAATGGGTTTGATCCCTGGGTCAGGAAGATCCCCAGGATAAGGAAACGACAACCCACTTCAGTATTCTTGCCTTGGCAAATCCTATGGACAGAGGAGCCTGGCAGGCTATGGTCCACAGGGTTGCAAAGGAGTCAGATGTGATTTAGAAACTAAACAACAAATCCATTTAAAGATCGCTTTCATAGCATTGATTATTTGGACAGATTTGGACCAACCTCAATATTTACCAACAGGAAGTGAGTTAAATAATTCCACAGCCATTCAATAGACTATCAGAGTTATAAAGAAAATAATGTATATCTATATTTTAACAAAGTACATTATTAACTGCTAAGTGTACAAAACTAGTTACCAAATATAAAGCATGAAAACAAGAAAAATATAATTCCATTTTGCTAGCTATTTATCCTCTGATGGGAAGAATGATTTGCCTTAAATACTTCAGAGGACAAACAGTCTCAGCAACTACAAAAAAAGATCACTTCTAGATTGACTATGAATCTAAATGGTAAAGATAAAACAATTAAGCTTTTAGAAAAATAGGAGCGTATCTTCTTGATCTGGGGTAAAGATCTGTTCAGCAGAAAAGGCTCTTATAAAAGAAGAGGTAATGTGCATTACATTTAAAGAATCTCTGTTTCTCAAAAATATCATTTAGAGGGTGAAAATGCAACTCAAAAAGTGAAGGAAGATATTCATGGCAGATAAATAAGAGAAAGAACTAGGAACCAGAGCTTACAAAGGTACTTAACGAACCAATAGGGGGCAAAGCAGATGACCCAAGAGAAAACTGGGCAAAAACTTGTTGCATGAAAGAAACTTAATATTAGGCTTCCCTGGTGGCTTAGCAGTAAAGAATCTGCCCACAGTGCAGGAGCTTCAGGAGACGCAGGTTCAATCCCTGGGTCAGAGAGATCCCCTGCAGAAGGAAATGGCAATCCACTCCAGTATTCTTCCTTGGAGAATCCCATGAACAAAGGATCCTGGTGGGCTATGGACAGGCCTAAAAGAACATAGATTGTATGGGTCTGTTTACGAAGAGTTCATAAACAGGTGAAACAAACGTCTGGGATTAGAAGTCACTGCTTACCTTTTGGAGGACAGCAGCCTTGAACAGGGCTTCCCTTGTGGCCCAGCTGGTAAAGAATCCACCTGCAATGTGGGAGACCTCGGTTCAATCCCTGGGTTGGGAAGATCCCCCGAAGAAGGGAATGGCTACCCACTCCAGTATTCTGGCCTGGAGAATTCCACGGACTGTATAGCAAAGAGTTGGACACGACAGAGTGACTTACACTTTCGCTTCACTTTCAGCCTTGAAGAACCTTGATCAGGCTCAGTCTGCCACTTAGTTCAGTTCAGTCGCTCAGTCTTGTCTGACTATTTGCAACCCCAAGGACTGCAGCACACCAGGCTTCCCTGTCCATCACCAACTCCTGGAGCTTGTTCACACTCTTGTCACACTCTTGAGTCAATGATGCCATCCTACCATCTCTTTCTCCTCCTGCTTTCAGTCTTTCCCAGCATCAGGGTCTTTTCCAGTGAGTCAGTTCTTTGCATCAGGTGTCCTAAGTACTGGAGTTTCAGCTTCAACATGAGTCCTTCCAATGAATATTCAGGACTGATCTCCTTTAGGATGCACTGGTTGGATCTCCTTGCTGTCTAAGGGACTCTCAAGAGTCTTCTCCAACACTACAGTTCAAAAGCATCAGTTCTTTGGTGCTCAGTTTTCTTTATCGTCCAATTCTCACATCCATACATGACTACTGCCAAAACCACAGCCTTGACTAGATGGACCTTTGTTGGCAAAGTGATGTCTCTGCTTTTTAATATGCTATCTAGGTTGGTCATAACTTTCCTTCTAAGAGTAAGTGTCTTTTAATTTCATGGCTGCAGTCACCATCTGCAGTGATTTTGGAGCCCCCCAAAATAAAGTCTGTCACTGTTTCCACTGTTTTCCCATCTATTTCCCACGAGGTGAAGGGACCAGATGCCATGATGTTAGTTTTCTGATTGTTGAGCTTTAATCCAACTTTTTCACTCTCCTCTTTCACTTTCCTCAGGAGGCTCTTTAGCTCCTCTTTGCTTTCTGCCACAAGGGTGGTGTAATCTGCATATTTGAGGTTATTAATATTTCTCCTGGCAATCTTGATACCAGCTTGTGATTCATCCAGCCTGGCATTTCGCATGATGTACTCTGCATATAAGATAAACAAACAGGGTAACAATATACAGCCTTGATGTACTCCTTTCCCAATTCGGAACCAGTCTGTTGTTCCTTGTCCAGTTCTAACTGTTGCTTCTTAACCTGCATACAGATTTCTTAGGACACAGGTCAGGTGGTCTGGTATTCCCATCTCTTGAAGAATTTTCCACAGTTTGTTGTGATCCGCATAGTCAAAGGTAGCCAAAGTCTGCTAATGGTAGTGTCTTATCTTTTGATCTGTGCACTGGTTACATGGTCATATCTACTGTGTTAAAAAAAAAAAAGAAAGTTTGGGAACTCATGTACACCTGAGATGAAAAAAAATTAAAAAAAAAATAAAATAAAATAAATTAAAATTAAAAAAAAAAAAAAAAGAAAGAGCCCTATACATACACTATGTGCACTTTTCTGGTATGTATGCTGTGTGTGTGGTCAGTCACTTAATCCAGTACTTTGCAGCCCCTTGGACTGTATAGCCTGCCAGGGTCCTCTGCCCATGGGATTTTCCAGGTAAGAATACTGGAGTGTGTTGTCATTTCCTCCTCCAGGGGATCTTCCCAACTCAGGGAACAAGCCTGTGTCTCCTGCATTGGCAGGCAAATTCTTTACCACTGAGTCACCTGGGAAGCTATGTATGCTATGTGCTTAGTCGCTCAATCATGTCCAACTCTTTGTGAACCCATGGACTGTATACCCTGCCAGGCTCCTCTGTCCATGGAGGATTCTCTGGGGAAAAATACGAGAGTGGGTTGCCATGCCCTCCTCCGGGGATCTTTCCAACCCAGGGACCAAACCCAGGTCTCCCACGTTGCAGGTAGATTCTTTATATCCCTACATAATTTTTATTTTAAGAAGGTGTAAGACATTGAAATATTACACTGAAATATTGTTTCTGCAAACTAATGTTTTGTTAGTCTTTAAATAGTAGATGAGATAGCTTCCATGTTAGGATAAACTAATCCAAAGAAAGAAAACGCATCTCCTGAAAAAGGCAGAGAAATGCTTCTCTGAATCCTTCCTGTTGAATTTTTCTACAATGGGATCTAATAGATGTTCTCATTCTTGCCTTTTGATCCCTGGGAGCTCATTTCAGTATCTGTCAGGTTTCCATCCTACTTATTGTTTGGCCTAGTATATCTTTCTCGTTTCAAGGAAATATTTGACTCCATTTAAGATGACTTCATAAGCTGAGGAATATTGGGAAACAAAGAATTACCAAGCAAGTAGAAAGAGATGAATGGATCTCACCACATTTTGGATTTCTTTGCAGTTTTTAAGGATGATGTCCTGTATCCCAGAGGTAGTGCCTAAAACCAGATACTCCCCTCGATGATTAGCTGAATTAATTATTGGCTTGTGTCAATATACCAAGAGGCACCACAGGAGCCATCATGGCCCATCACGTCAAGGGTCTAAGTGCTGAGGAGTCTGAGAATGCAATTATGTAGTGGATAATTCTATCCAGTGGAGAGGGCCAATGACTTCTAATTCAACATATAATAACAAACTGCAGACAGGGATCTGAGGTTTGCCAAAAGGAATAAATAATATTATATTTCCCAGAATGACCAAATTTAGCCACGTGGAGAAACTGATGGTGCTGACTCACAGACATTTCAAATCATCTCTTCTTCCTTATGTAACATCCTTGGCTGTGAGCAATCGGCAAGGAGGCTGGTCATTCAAACTAATACGTTTTGTAGTAGCCAATTAGAAATATCTAGAAGGGGTAAATGGTTCATAAGAAGAAGAGTGGTATTGCAGGAGTCTGCTGGTCTGGCCAACATTTTAAAGCAATGACTTCGTTTTGGACAGGAATTATTATATGAGAGGGGAAAAAAAGATAAAACTTCAACTAAACAGAAACTTGTGCTAATGTTGTTAGTTTTTTTTGTTTTAAGCAGTCAGTAACTAAGTCCTCCAGGTAGCCAGTATCTCATGTGCCTTTGATACTCAGGATTGTAACAGACAGGGATGCATTCAGACTTTTCAAGGTCCAGACAGATGGTTATGCCATGAGGGTACTTATACCAGCTATTTTTAAAAGTTCAGGTTATTTACATTGCATTATCCAAGAAGGGTTTTTCCATAAGATCTCACAGGAAAACCTGAATGAACTTTTTGGCCAACCCTATATATATCTATATAAGTGTGTGTATGTATATATACATACACACACACAGAGAAAGAGATACATCATTGACTCAGCAGATGTGAGTTTGAGCAAAGTCAGAGAGCTAGTAAAGAACAGGGAAGCCTGGTGTGCTGCAGTCCATGGGGTCGCAGAGAGTCAGACACGACTTAGCAACTGGACAACAACAATATATAGGTTTCATTTAATTCTCAGATAAGCCTGAAACTAACGATAGGATCAGGGGCAGTAAAGGCTTCCCATGGCTCAGTGCTTATGGTTTGCCAGGCATTGCACTGAGGTTGTAATTCAATATACTCACAAGGTGTGATATCTGTTTTTCAGAGGAGAATATACTGAATTTCATCATGAATGTATTTAACTGCCATGAATTAGACCAGAGTCTCTTGGCAAAGTGAGAGGAAGACACAGAAGCCAAGGGCAGGAGGGTGGGGAGGACGCTCCGGTGGTGGGTGTTTGCTCTGAATTCTACAGAGTGATATGATGTTCAGAAGTTGGTGTGAATAGGGAGGTGCAGGCTACTTTCTTGTCTTTCTCAATGGGTGGGAATCATACTGGGGTGAGGATAAGTCAGGTGTTTAAGGATGCAGTTTTTTCCCCCTATGCATATCAAAAAAAAAAAAAAAATCGTAATTTCCAACTAAAGAAGCAGAAATCTGTCAGTGCTAGGCAATTGAAATGTTCAAGATTAATTTTAAATACCACTGGTTTATATGTTTTATGTCCTTACTTTTAAACTTCCCCTTCACCATCACCCCTTCCCCAACCTGCCACTACTCTCCCAGTGTGGACAAAGTACTCCATTCACTGGACTGAGTTTAAATGTCCAAGTGGAGAAAGTTGCTAAGTGGTTGCATTGATATTCTAGCCAAAGTTCACTGACTTCAAATGCTGCTTGTACCACACATCACATCTGTAATATGAGGTCCTACTTTGGTGGTATCTAGCCAAGGGCAACAGGAGGGTAATGATTCTGCAACTCTGTGCACAGCTTGGATACATATTAAGGAGACACATACCTGGGAGGTGGGGGTGAAGGAGCATCTTTATAAGTGCTCAGGTAAAGCTAGTGCATGGGATAAAATGATTGTAATGACACTTTGAGGAACACAATTAAATAAAGACTTGAGTTTCTTAAACAAAAAAGTAACTCATTATCTGAGAAATATGAAATTACAATATTGAATATGTTCTTTTAAACTGGATTCGTACCATACTCCAGGAAGAGTCTGATTTCCCCCCAACACTCTGAGGGCAAGTTCTGGTCAGAATTTTTGTTCCGTAATCTTTTTCTGAGTAGACCTAAAATGAAAATTTCTATTTATCTAGTGAAATTGTAATTTTGCAACACTGTCACTTACTTGGTAAAGTGGTAAAGAATCTGCCTGCCAGTAGAGGAGAGATAGGAGACACAGGTTTGATCCCTGGGTCAGGAAGATCCCATGGAGAAGGGAACGGCTACTCACCCCAGTACTCTTGTCTGGGAAATCCCATGGACTGGTAGGCTACAGTCCATGGGGTCACAAAGTGTCAGACAGGACTGAGCAATTAAACAACCACCACCAAGGTGGTGGACAGGTTGAAATTTGGAGTCAGGCGATCCAGTGTAGTGTCTCTGAACTGCTCTCCACTTGCTGTGTGACCTGGATAACTTACTCAACCTCTCTCCACATTTCTGGCTGTATCTGTCTTAAATGGCCTCTCCTCTTCCCCGTGGCTGTCTCTAGCAAGGTTACTTGCCCTTGGATTTAGGGCCTGTTGGTATAATCCAGGATAAGCTCAGTTGGAGTTTCTTAACATAATTACATATGCAAAAATCTTTGTTTTCAAATAGAGTCATGTTCATGAGTTCTGGATTTGGGGATGTGAATGTATTTGGGGGGAGGACATCTTTCAACTCACTACATAGTGTATATTTGTATGGCCTTTCCTTTTTAAAACATAAATAACTTTCATGTATATGTGAAATGGAGGAGGACCCCAGGGTCCTTCTCCCCGACTCATGTCCTCGGTCTGACTTTTACCTATGGAAAACCTTTAGTCAAAGAATAAGTTTAATCAGAGAAGTGAGAAAATGCAGGAACAAACACAAACAAACAAGACCAAATACTATTAGGTAAACAAAGTCAAGGACTTTTGGTTTCTCCTTAAGATAAGATTCTGAGCTTTATCCTTTGAGCTGTCTATAGACACTGAAGCCCCCATCAGCTGAAGAAAACTATATAGTGACCGGACTAGTCATGACGTAAGCTGCCACAATTCCAAAAAGTAGCCTCAAAGAAATGGGAACAAACCCTGGAACAATCAAAATGATACTGATCAGACCACCACATAACCCAACTTCAAGATGACCATCAGAGCTCACTGTGTTGTTTCTACATGAAGCCCCCTCCCTCCCTCTATAAAAGGTCTTGCCCAGTGATTATCAATGATGCTTTGGACAGGTGTAGCCCCCCTCAACTCTGCTGCCAACCTCCAGGAAACTGCAAACTTTTCTTTCCAGCAAGCTTGTCTCTTTCCTGGCTTTAGAGTGGCAAGCAGCCAGATCCTCCTTTCCATAACATATTCTCATTTAAAATTGTAATTATCACAACATCTCTGTGGATGAGGAACATGAGAACAAAACGCCAGAAATCCAAGACTATGAAATGACTATGAGAGAAGTGGAGAGGTAGAGGAAGATTCAGTACTGATTGCTTCATATATGGGAATAGAGATGCTTTGTGGAACAAGCCTAAACAGAACTTGAAGGATGAGTAGAATTTTGAAACTTAGATTTGTTTTGTATGTAACAGCAAAATCACTAACATTTACAGGTGTGCTCTGAGCATAAAGAGACAGACTTCATATAAAGCAAGTAATACACAGCCTGTTATCCAGTATTGAAAACCTATTTGTAGTAATTACTATTGTTGCTTTTTCAAGACCTGCCAAATTAATTACCCAAATTGTTAATAATATTCATTTTTCTGTGCATTATACTTTAAAATATTTTCCTTTAACACATACATTGATTTTCAGAAAACTTTTTTAAAGTTATCAATCATTTCACAAGATAAATAGAAGCTGGCATTTATGCTAGAATATTCTGCCATCTGCAGGTAACCAAGGGGTGCTACAACGCTCAGGAAAATGAGCTGTATCTGTTAATACTAATTAAATGCCTTTTGAGGCAGGGGCGCTTGCTCAGAATCTGGGAAGCCTTGATACATTCTTGTAGCTTTCTTGTTAATACATTATTGTTAGCTGATGTTAGTCAGAAAAACACTCCTTTAGGTAATACATGAAAAGATACTTGTGCTTTACTACCATGCCCCCAAATTTTGAACTTTAAAAAATATACACACGTTCAGCTCTTCATAGGATGTTCATTGCAAATCAGTACTTTCCAAAGTATTATTCCTGGATCAGCAGTGCCACCTGGGATCTTTTTAGAAATGCAAATGCCTAGATTCCCCTCTCCCCCAAAATTATCATCAGAAACTCTACAGGAGGGGTTGAAAAATCGATGTTCTACCAGGGGAGCCAGATTGTTTTGATGCGTGCTAAAGTTTGAGAACCAGGGATCTGCAAGCTTGGAAATGGGGGTTCCTCCTGAGTGAGCAGAATGGGCAGTATTGAGGCCAGTGCCTACAGAAGAGAAGAGGGGAGTAGTGAGAACAGCTCAGACCACCTGCATGTCTTCAGAGAATATTTATTTTTGATAAAAATAGAACTCAGGTATTGGCAACGTTTCCTTTTTCTAGCAAAGAATTTGACTTTTTTTCTATCAAGACTTGAAAATAAAGGAAATGTTGGCTTAGGTTTTCTGTTTGGTCTTATGCTAAAATCATTTATGAGATTAAACTAAATCCCTTAAGTAACTAAAGTTTTATTCACACACACAGTGAAAACCCAAACGGCAAATCCTTTAGAGCAAAGACATACTATTCCACCTTGCTTCATGTAAAATCATCAAAAAATAATAATAAAAGAAAGCCATCATTATCAAATATCCTAGGATAGGAGAATATTGTTATTTGCAAATGTGCATTTGAAATCAAGTCATGTCCTCTTTTAATTATATTAAGGTCTCAGGATTTTTTCATAATACAAGGTAATATATTGGGGCTTTAAGTGTTTTGAGCTAAAAAGCATCACAGAGAGGGTAAAAATACTATAAGCAGATACACCGAGCTACCAATAGCAACACAACGCGGCATGATAGTGAAAGAAAACTGAGCATCCCAGGGACACTCTCCTTACCTCTAACTGAGTCCTGTGGGGTGCAGGGCGACAGAACGCAGTTCAGTGACACTAACTTGCTTCCTCCTAAAGAGGGCAGGATAGGACAGCGGGGCTCCAGGGTCAGACTGCTCAGGCTGGACTGGCCGCCTCGCCACGGGACTTGCTGACACAGGGACTCGAGCACACTCAACCTCCCTTAACCTGTTTCCTCATCTGTAAAATGCTGCAACAGCCAACCTACCTCATGAGGAGGTAGTGAAGCTTCTCGAACTAAAGCTGTGACTGGCACTGATTCGCCACCTTGGTGGTGCAACGGCATCACCTGGAGATCTGTGTTATTAGGAAAGTGCTCAGCCCAAAGCCTGCTTTATGAGGACAGCATGACCCTCATTGGCAGAGACTGTTGCCGCCTGTGAGGCATTACTCTCTGTGGGGCGGCACACCAGGGAGCACATTAAACTCACCTGGAAAACGATGACCCCAGGCCTGGCTGCAAACCTTCTGATCCACTCCTGGCTTAGGCACCTGACCTTTTTTTTCCCCAAAATTCTCTCAGGGACTGTAATGTGGAGCCCAGGTGGAGAACAGAATGGCACACTATTTATTGAAAGATGGATAAATCAGGAGTCCTCTTAATGTCTCGATGATCTCATAAGGGAGAGAGACAAGCCACAGTGGACTGTGATGACAAACATCTGACTTCAGTACTCAACTAGAGGTAAGATGTCACTTCTCTTTATGGTAACACCACAAAGTGGGGCCTAGTATTACCTCTGGTACAAAAATGTTAATTTCACCATTACTTCCTAAGATGCAGAAGAGTTCCTTATTTCACAGAAATGGAAGATAAGTTCAGAATTTTGTGGATGAGGACAGGAACTACAGAGTAAGCTTCTCTGTATAATTGAGTCTCAGGCATTTAAAATGTCTGAAGAGAGCAAGAAAGAAAAGTTGGAAATAAAGGACTGAAGGGCTAAGTGACTGGGTGAAAAAGGAAGTGGGGAGGGGAGGATGACTTTAGCAAGGGGAAGAACTTTGAAGAGAGTGTATGTGTGTACACACACACACTCAAGTTCAAGTAAAATAGGTGTTCAACAAAAAGTATGAATGGGAAGTGTAGTGGATCACTTGCAGAAACTAGTTTGTGAACTAGTTATGTGGACTATAGACAAGAGGACTCAGGAGAGGTGAGGAAGCTGAGGTTTAACAAATTAAAGGAATGGCCAAGTGTCAAGCAGTGGTTAACAGTATAGCTGACTTCCAGGTCTGAATTCTTATCAGGTAGATTGTGGCACAGACTGTTTTATGGATGGACATCTTTTCCCAGGGTAATCAGGAAGGTCTAAAAGAGAAGACATTTGAGTGTGGAGGATGTCTGGCTTGGGACAAGAAGTGGTAGGAGAGAGCAGTCTGCTTGGAGGCAGAGACTGGGCAAAGATGAAGCCCTTGGGAGGAGCCTATCTAGGCAATAGGAAGGAATGTTAGGGGGCTAAAAGGTAGCGTTAATATCAGAGGATGCTGGGAAATCAGGATGAAAATTTCAGAGTTTTGCATTTTTTGAAGCTTGGGCTGAGTTTGAAGAATAATGGAGAGCCATGGTGGATTCTTGAACAGGAAAACAACACAATCAGGGAAATGGCTGCTTTTAAAAGCATGTCTTAGCAGTGGACAGTTTTCTTACTAAAAATTCCGACCATAGAATTTTTGAGCTTAAAGAGCCTCGAGATAATTTTTCCATCAGTTTCAAGCTGCTGAGCCATGAACCAGAGTCAGCCCCACAGTCCCAAAGTATATTTTCTTTAGTTTGGTCCCCATAGTGTGTCTTACTTTTTTTTTTCTTTTAGTTTTTAACTAGAACATGCACCCTCTGATTCATAGTTTGTTCTCCTGGTGGGTCAGTTGAACTTTGTAGAACGTCCAGGTGGAGCTAGGAGGAAAGAATCCTTAGCGAAATAAAATTCTAACCGACGAAAGAATGTTATTGGGTGTGTTTCGTCTCATTCCAAGTCTTATTTCAAAGGTGGCTTTTTCTTTTTTAAACTGCCATGAATCTTGCATAACTGTGGTCACTGAGAACTCTGAGAACATGCATACCAACCAAGAACCATCCTCAAAACCAGAGGGTTCGACTCTTGGAAATAGACTGTGTGTCTTTGAGCCAGACTTTGGCTATTTATAACCGACCACTCTTTGCCGACAGTGCACTTTTAACAGAAGATGTAGATTCCCAGACCACATGTTAATGATGCCCATTGATTAATATTGGCAAGTTCTTATTCCCCAAGAAGGGGCTGACTTTCCCAGGAGAATTTCCTCTGTTTATGAAGATGCAAATAGAAGAATTGGCCTAAATCTAATAAAAATACATTTTCTTTCCTTGTCTCCTTTCTTGAGTCCTTGCCACACCTTGTCTGCTTTCTGTTCTTAACTGAACCACAAACTAATTGGCCAGTATTTGCATATAACTGTTCTTTTCAGAGTACAAAGTACTTGGAAGGGGGAAAATTAAAGGTTCACATTTTTAAACTGAAACACCGTCTTAATGATTTTTCCATGGTCAGGGATTGAAATCCCACAATTTATGCATGTGTAGCACATTTTTTTCTTAGAATAAAACTTTATATAAGGTTTCTCAGCCTCTGCACAATTGTTATTTTGGGCCAGCAGGTAACTCAGTGGTGAACACTATCTCATGCACTGGGACGTGAGGGTCTCTAGCCACTGGCACTTGTGGCTACATCACTCCCACTCGTGACACCTGGAAATGTCTCTTCGGTTCAGTTCAGTCACTCAGTCGTGTCTGACTCTGCGACCCTGTGAACCACAGCATGCCAGGCCTCCCTGTCCATCACCAGTTCCCGGAGTCCACCCAAACTCATGTCCATTGAGTTGGTGATGCCATGCAACCATCCCATCCTCTGTCATCCCCTTCTCCTCCTGCCTTCAATCCCTCCCAGCCTCAGGGTATTTTCAGATGAGTCAGCTCTTCGCATCGGGGGGTGAAAGTATTGGAGTTTCAGCTTCAGCATCAGTCCTTCCAATGAACACCCAGGACTTATCTCCCTTAGGATGGACTGGTTGGATATCTTGCAATCCAAGGGACTCTTAAGAGTCTTCTCCGAAACCACGGTTCAAAAGCATCAGTTCTTCTGCACTCAGCTTTCTTTATAGTCCAACTCTCATATCCATACATAACTACTGGAAAAACTATAGCCTTGACTAAATGGACCTTTGTTGACAAAGTAATGTCTCTGCTTTTGAATATGTTGTCTAGGTTGGTCATAACTTTCCTGCCAAGGAGTCAGTGTCTTTTAATTTCATGGCTGCAGTCACAATATGCAGTGATTTTGGAGCCCAAATAAGACAAAAGTCAGCCACTGTTTCCCCATCTATTTGCATGAAGTGATGGGACCAGATGCCATGATCTTCGTTTTCTGAATGTTGAGCTTTAAGTCAACTTTTTCACTCTCCTCTTTCACTTTCATCAAGAGGCTATTTAGTTCCTCTTCACTTTCTGCCATAAGGGTGGTGTTATCTGCATATCTGAGGTTATTGCTATTTCTCCCGACAATCTTGATTCCAGCTTGTGCTTCTTCCAGCCGAGTGTTTCTCATGATGTACTCTGCATATAAGTTAAATAAGCAGGGTGACAATATACAGCCTTGACATACTCCTTTTCCTGTTTGGAACCAGTCTGTTGTTCCATGTCTAGTTCTAACTGTTGCTTCCTAACCTGCATACACGTTTTTCAAGAGGAAGGTCAGGTGGTATGGTATTCCTATCTCTCTTAGAATTTTCCTGTTTATTGTGATCCACACAGTCAAAGGCTTTGGTATAGTCAATAAAGCAGAAATAGATGTTTTTCTGGAACTCTCTTGCTTTTTCAGTGATCCAGTGGATGTTGGCAATTTGATCTCTGGTTCCTCTGCCTTTTCTAAAACCAGCTTGGACATCTGGAATTTCACGGTTCATGTATTGCTGAAGCCTGGCTTGGAGAATTTTAAGCAATACTTTACTGCAATGGCGCACAGGCACTGCCAAAAGGTGCTACTTCAGGCCCAAGGCCGGGGTAGCGGCCAAGAGAAATGTCTCTGCTGCTACTGCTAACTCGCTTCAGTCGTCTCTAGTCACTGCCAAATGTCCCCCCTGGGTGGGAAAAGTCTCCCTCCAAACGCTCTAGACAGCACAGTTAATAGAAATACTAAATTTGGCAATAGGAGAATTAAAATGATAAAATCAAGTACATTTTAATCTTCTAAAATTAAAGAGCATTAAGATAAAGTGACCAAAAGTTGTAAATAGATGAAGTTTATCAAAAAGATCCTTACAAAATCAGAGGAGCTGAAAGGAAAAAAGCAGGCTAAAGAAAATATTTTAAAACTTGGAAACTCCCTGTCTAAAGAAACTAATGCTTATTTTTCACATTACTTTGGTATTAATACGATAGGAGGGGTGTGTGAGTAATAGTCCATCTATTCTTCCTTACTAGAGTAATTACAGTGAGACATCCAAACATAAATCTAGAAGAGGTTTCAAAACCTGATGTAGGAACTAGAAACTAATAAGATGCAAAAAGAAAATATAAAAGTGACAAAGACTATGTGTATTTTTTCTTTTACAATGATTTTTTTTAGAGTAAGCAAAATTTATCCCCAAGTCTTCCCAGGCTATTAAAGAGAAAGAACAGAAAGGAACAGTTTAGGCTTTCATTTGCTCTATTTCATCATGTTTTAATGTGTAGCAGTTGTAGTTTGAACATGCAATTTTCATACAGTAGCTGTCTACACATTCAGGCTGAGAAAGAAAGTGAAAGTTGCTCAGTCCTGTCCAGCTCTTTGCAATGCCATGGATTATATATATAGTCCATGGAATTATCCAGGCCAGAATACTGGAGTGGGTAGCTAGTCCCTTCTCCAGGGGATCTTCCCAACCCAGGGATAGAATCCAGGTCTCCCCCATGGCTGGCAGATTCTTTACCAGCTAAGCCACCAGGGAAGCTAGAGTGGTATAAAAGTTAATGAATTCAGAATCAGGGAACCATCACACTGAGAGAACTTAAGGGAATACTTTATTCAGCAGGTCTTATCTCTAATTGTAGATTTCAAACACCTGAGGAGTTTTGAAAAACTATATATATAGGTGTCCAGGCCCTATGGACAGATATTCTGACTTAATTAGTATGGGAGGAGGCTTCACTATTATTTTTAAACACTCCCCAGGTGATGCTAAAGTTAAGAACCACTGATCTAATCCTTGTTTTGCAAACGTAAATGGTTTCAGGGACCAGGAACTTAATTCAAATTAATTAGGTGGTCTCAGTGTAAGACAATAGGGCCTGGTGGGGACTGTGGTGAACAGGACACTGGACTAAAGACCTGTCTAAAAACCTTCTGCTGCTCAGTTATGGCCATGTGGAAATGCTGCCCTGATTTTCATTAGAAACCAGATATCTAGGTACTTTAGAGAAATTTAAATTTCTCTAATTTTTTGGAACATTGTTAAGGGGCCAAATGAAGCACTTCTGTAGGCTGCCAGCTTGCAAGCCTAAATCCAGTCCAACTGTTTATTTCACCAGTGAGGAAATGGAGAACCAGAAATTATACAGCTGCCCCTGATGACATAACTAGTGGTAGAATGGAGACTGGATTCAGAGTCTGGCTCCAACTGCAGTATTAGATTTTTCTAATTATCCCACATTGCTGTGTTCCAACTGTTCATGATGATGAGACCATTTATTAAGTACCAATAACGTACCGGGCACTGTGCTATGTATAGTGAAACATACAGCCTGTCTTTTTTAAACCTTTTGGGCATCAGGGATTAGAGATTAATATTTTCCCTATTTTACAGATGGGGAAAGTGAAGCTGAGAGTCATTGACTCACATGTTACCTAATAGCAAAGCTTGTGCTGGTAACCCTTGGTTACTCTGCTTTCCTGCCTCCTTTCCCATATTGTTTAAGGAGTATCTCTCGATTCCATTTGGAAGAAATGCTTATAGCTCTAGTTCTTGGGGAATAAATCCAGGTCCGGCTCAGTGATGCTCTTCCTTGATCCGTCTCTGTTGTTTATTATTAAAGTTGACCCTTCTCGAGGTATGAGGTCAGCTTTTCACCAGGTCTGCTGGAAGCCCATGAAAAATGACAACCCTAATGAAATGCACTCTCAGTGAGACCCTGTCAGGCTGGCTGTGGTTATGCACAATTTGCCTGTTTCAGAAGAGATGGAATAAATTGAATGCTGGCCTCTGTGTCCCTCCCTGGACTCTCAGACAGACTGCAAACGCAGACAAAGGCTTCCCTTGAAAGGCACCATAAGGACAGGACTGCTTTGCAATGGAAAAAATGCTTTTAACAAGAATGTGAAAGATAGATGAAGACCGTTTACCATTCAATGCTAGTCAGAATCAATAAGCGTATTTGCATAACTGACTCAGCATCTATTGCTATTCTTTTTGACCTCAGGCTAACATTATTTCAACAACTGACAATCCCAGAGTGCACAAATAGCCTTCAGACTTTTCTCCAAATTTTAGATGAGGAATAAAAAATTCATCATGTTCACTTCAAAGCACAGGTGTTCGAATTAAAAACAGAAACTGAGAGTTCATTTTCTCAGTTTAGTCCATTCTCTGCAGTCTAGTTCTTTCTCTGCAGAGCCCTGGGCTCAAGAGTAAGGATCTGACCCCTAAAGGCATGATCTGACTTCAAGGACTCCTGGTGAATGGGGGTGGGGTTGGGTGGGAGGTAGGGGTGTTGAGTGCAGGTATATACTAAGTAGTACAGCCATTGCTGCTGCTATTGCTAAGTCGCTTCAGTTGTGTCCGACCCTGTGCAACCCCAGAGACGGCAGCCCACCAGTCTCCCCGTCCCTGGGATTCTCCAGACAAGAACACTGGAGTGGGTTGCCATTTCCTTCTCCAATGCATGANATACAGCCTTGACATACTCTTTTTCCTATTTGGAACCAGTCTGTTGTTCCATGTCCAGTTCTAACTGCTGCTTCCTGACTTGCAGATAGGTTTCTCAAGAGGCAGGTCAGGTGGTCTGGTATTCCCATCTCTTTCAGAATTTTCCACAGTTGCTTGTGATCCACACAGTTAAAGGCTTTGGTGTAGTCAATAAAGCAGAAATTCCAGGAATAGGTAGGGACTTACTCTTACCTGTTCTCAGTATTAATACAAGTGTGGGACAATATGCCCAACCCCAGTCCTGTTTAGCCAGGGACAGGAGATTAGGCTGGTTTCATTTCTCAGACAAAGAGTACCAGGATTGTTCAAAAACAGGCCATGGCTATGATTGGCCTGTATTAGCCAGGGTCCTCCTTACAGGGCCAACATAAGCAGGAGTCCCTTTTTCAATAATTACATGATGACTAGGTAAGTCCCAATTGCCTTTCTTTTTCCCAAGGGCTTCTCCTATAGTATAAGCACTTTTAAGCTAAAGAGATAACAAAACTGAAAGTAATCATTTTCCTCTCCTACAAGCACGTTCTCTCAAACTTTGCTTTGCATAAGAATCCATCAGGGAATCTCTTATGAACGAAAATAGTGAACCCACCCAGGCATGGTTGTGAAGTAGGACCCAAGACTCCAAATGTTAAATGAGCATCTTCCCTGCTATCCCCAGCTACTACTACCATTGTCAAATGATGTCTGTGTAGTGATCCCAGGACCACACTTCGAGAAATACTGAGAACTCCGAGTTTTTCTAGGTAGTATAGAGTCTAGAATTGCCACCTGCTGCTTGTAGGTAATCTTTGGTTTCTCTGGAGTTTCCTTCTACTGACATCTCTAAGCATTTCAACATGGCCACAGGTTAAGGAATTACTTGGGTTTACCTTAATCCTCTGGTAGAATATGTGAGACTGGGGTCCCAGAATCTACAGGATTTGCTTAGAAAAGCTATTCACTTTGTCCTTCTACTAATTATCTCATACCCTGTCAACTCACTTCTGATGCTTCAGTGGAAGATAGCCACACTGTGGGAGATCTTTAATGGCATTTTTTTCCCCCATTGGCATTTTTTGAGGAATAGAATTTCCCTTCTGTTTTTAAATAAATTTGTTCATTGACTTTTTTGTTTGTTTGTTTTACAGAAAAGTGTAAAGAAGCATGTAAGAAACACCTAAAATTCTGCCAGTTAGTTATATTAACATTTGTGCTAAGACTTTGAGATGTTTTTCACTGGAACCACAAATTTTACAAAACTTGGATTATGCTATAATACCTTTCCTGCTTCTTTAAAAAAACTTACTATGTCACGAACATTGTTTAACTTAATAAATTTAGTTGAATAGTTGAATACATAGTTGTCATTTTTTTTATTATGAGAAACCTGCTCCAAGGAATATTCCTATGCACATATTTCAGCACAATTGGTTTAATTACTGCTTATGGTATGTTACTACTAGTACAAACACTGGGTCACAGTTAAGATTTATACAACTTTCTTCTGGGAAAGCTTACAGTTGTATGTCTTCCACACCCCCAAAATGTTGGCTACTTAGACAAGACTTCTGTGATGGTATCATGCTAAATAAAACTGGATCACTCCACTTCAGTGCACTTTATCCTATTACCGTCTTCACTGCACTTATCACCACTGGGCATATTATATATTTGTTTGTTTCGATTCTGTCTCTCCAACTGAACTACATGCCCCACGAGTGAAGGGACTTTGCTTCTTTTGTTCACTGCTATAACTCCTGCTCTTAGAAGAGAGCCTGGCAGACAGTAGGTACGCAATAATTTTTTTTTTTTTTTGACTAATGACCTGCTTCTAACATGAGGTACTAATATTATCTTTTATTCTCCTTTGTAAAGAGCCATCTTCCCTTGAACAGGGAAAGTACAGTCATATGAGGGTAGCTTAGCCAATTAGTGTGTTCTGCGGTACCTGGTCCCATCTGTTCAGTCAGCTCTTCTTCAAAAGTCCCAGATTTGCTTACTTCAACTACGAAAATATTATTACTGCCAGAATGACAACATTTTTACCCCACCCATCTAGTGGAAATACCCTTTGATCCAGCACTGGCAAACTTTTTTGTAGAGAGGCAGATAATACATATCTGAAGCTTTCTTGAGGCCGTATGATCTTTGTCACAACACTCAATTCTGAAAAAGTCATAGATAAACAAATAGGTAAACAAATAAGTCTGACTGTGTCCCAGTAACACTTGATTTATAAAAACAGGTGGCAGCTGGGTTTGGCTCCCAGGCTCTAGCTTGTTGTCCCGTATTTTAGAATCGAACTCTTAGTTCTCACTGATTGCATGTTATACAGAGTCAAGCTCTAGCCAATTAAAATGTATTGTGAGCTGCAGATGTGAGCCAAATATGTAATTTAAAATTTTCTAGCAGCCCCATAACGAAAAATAAAAACAAAGAGGTGAAATTAATTTTAAGAATATATTGTATGTAGCCAAATATATTCAAAATACTGTTGTTTCAAAATGTAGATATACTGATGTGATAGTTTACATTATTACATGAAGTTTTGGGGATTCTGGTGTGTCTTTGACACTGACAGCACATCTCAGTTCGGTCCAGCCATACTGCAAGAGCTCAGGAACCACACTGGCTCGTGACCACCGTGCTGGACAGGGCAGATCCAGAGCACCTTGGCACTGTGGATATTTGAGCAGGACTGTACTTGGCTCTGGGGGACTGTAACAATACACGATAAGATATCATCCCTTGCCTCTAGACTCTAGTAGTGCTTTTTCAAATTGTGACAATCAAAAATATCTCCAAACATCACTAAATGTTCCTGGAAGGACAACATCACTCCAGCTGAAAAATCACCAATATAGAGTAAGCATTCTAAAATGAAGTCAGTGAATCACCTGGAACTACACATGACATTTAGTGTCCATGTGCTCAGGTGCATTTTGGGACACAAATCATAAAGGGGAAAGGAGAGGGTCTATAGCTTTCCACAGTTTCCCAAAGTTATCTGTGATCCAAAGAGATTTTAAATCACTGATTTAGTGGAAAAAGATGTTAAATTATACAACGAGGTGCATGCCACCAATAAATTCATACTACAAGTCCAAACATCTGCTTTCAAAATGAAATCAGTTCCCATGATAAACCTAAATATTTCAGTCTCGTTAGCCTATTCTATTGCTTTGCCCTCCTGATCCTTTAGTGCTGCAATACTGATTTTGAACACTTCGTTTCTAGCATTAAATAGCAAGGAAATCCATGAAGAAGTAGATGCTTGTCAAAATACTACAACAATGGAAAGGGATTATAATGCAGCATTTTAGTAACCAGAGAATCATTATTATTAAAACTTCAAATTAGTTAAATGGAAAGGTGGAGAGATTAGAGGTTAAGTTTATATGCTCTAAACAGCTATGGGATCTGTTAAGGCTGAGTGGGACTGGGGCACGAGCTTTCTTAGACTGAATGAGAAGAAAATGTAGGGGGTATTAAGGTTACTGTCTCCTTTACCAGTCACTTTGGTTTACACTCAAAACTCTGCTTGCCTGCTTACAACTACCTGCAGACACGGAGTGGAGAAGTCTGACTGTGATGACAAGGGTAATGAAGGTAAATGATAATGAGCTTTTCCTATTTCCTCCAGGTGCTATAAAATATTAGGATGGGCTGATAAGAGCATTAGAATATGAACTATCTCTGCTGGACATGAGCATCCAAAAGAGAGCTTCTCAACCATCTGTTTCCGTTCTGAGTCAATAATTATCCCTGTAAAGACATACTCCCTCTCCAAGCCCCCCATAAAGCGGATCTCCTGCCCTTAAAATCTGTGTGATTTGAATGTGAATTGACTGAGCTTTGTCTGGGAGGTTGTTACTAAGAGATCCTTTAGCTCTTCTCTCTAAATGACATAGTCTCCTCAATTCCTGCTTGTTTCTGAGCCTAACTGCACTTCCATATTTAGTTACATAGAAACAGTCTACTTTTCACATGTTCTTTCGAGAAAAAGGCTAAGCCATTTATTTGGTCCACATTTCCCACTTAGGAAGGGCTTATATTTTTGATGTTGCCTCCTTTTAGAGTTTTGCTGCTACCATATTTTCTTTCAATGAATGTATACTTGTTGTTAGAGAGATATACTGACAGGAATGAAGAAGGGGGGTGTTCTTTGTGCTGTGCTTAGTCACTCAGTTGTGTCCAACTCTTTGTGACCCCATGGACTGTAGCCCGCCAGGCTCCTCTGTCCATGGGATTCTCCAGGCAAGAATACCAGAGTGGGTTGCCATGCTCTCCTCCAAGGGATCTTTCCAACCCAGAAATTGAACCCAGGTCTCCCACATTGCAGGCAGATTCTTTACTGTCTGAGCTGCCAGGGAAGCACCTTTAAAATTATGAGCCTACACTAGATCACCCTTTTCATAGTTCACTTGGAACCAAATTTTTATAAGTATCATCTGCATTCATCTTATAGGTAACGCAATTATACTGAAAGCAGCTCTTCTGACACTTTCCTATGCCTATTTCTGTCCCCCTCTAATTTTAAAAGAACCTAGGTATAAGAATGAGATTGAAACCATTTACCAGTTTGGAAATTGAACCAGATGGCTGGTACTCAGTTCAGTTCAGTCTCTCAGCTGTGTCTGACTCTTTGTGACCCCATGGACTGCAGCAGGCTTCTGTGACCATCACCAACACCGAGAGCTTGCTCAAATTCATGCCCATCAAGTTGGTGATGCCATCCAACCACTGCATCTTCTATCGTCCCCTTCTCCTCTTGCCTTCAATCTTTCCCAGCAGCAGGGTCTTTTCAAATGAATCAGTTTTTTGCATCAGGTGGCCAAAGTATTAGAATTTCAGCTTCAGGATCAGTCCTTCCAATGAATATTCAGGACTGATTTACTTTAGGATGGACTGGTTGGATCTCCTTGCAGTGCAAGGGACTCTCAAGAGTCTTCTCCAACACCACAGTTCAAAAGCATCAATTCTTTGGTGCTCAGCTTTCTTTATGTCCCAGCTCACATCCATACATGACCACTGGAAAAACCACAGCCTTGAATAGACAGACCTTTGTCCGCAAAGCAATAGCCCTGCTCTTTAATATATGCTGTCTAGGTTGGTCATAGCTTTTTTTCCAAGGAGTAAGCGTCTTTTAATTTCATGACTGCAGTCACCATCTGCAGTGATTTTGGAGCCCCCCAAAATAAAGTCTCTCACTGTTTCCATTGTTTCCCCATCTATTTGCCATGAAGTGATGGGACCAGATGCCATGATCTTAGTTTTCTGTATGTTGAGCTTTAAGCCAACTTTTTCACTCTCCTCTTTCACTTTCTCTGCTTAGCTATTAGTAGTTGAAATTGAGTTTTTCTTACAGGTAACCAAGAGTTGTAACTAATATCCTGAATGTCAAATGTTTAACAGATGGGGAAACAATGGAAACAGTGACAGACTTTATTTTTGAGGGGCTCCAAAATCATTGTAGATGGTGACTGTAGCCATGTAATTAAAAGATGCTTGCTCCCTGGAATGAATGTTATGACCAATCTAGACAGCATATTAAAAAGTACAGAGATTATTTTGCCAACAAAGGTGTGTCTAGTCAAGGCTATGGTTTTTCCAGTAGTCATGTATGGATGTGAGAGTTGGACNCTCCAAAATCATTGTAGATGGTGACTGTAGCCATGTAATTAAAAGATGCTTGCTCCCTGGAATGAATGTTATGACCAATCTAGACAGCATATTAAAAAGTACAGAGATTATTTTGCCAACAAAGGTGTGTCTAGTCAAGGCTATGGTTTTTCCAGTAGTCATGTATGGATGTGAGAATTGGACCATAAAGAAAGTTGAGCGCTGAAGAATTGATGCTTTTGAACTGTGGTGTTGGAGAAGACTCTTGAGAGTCCCTTGCACTGCAAGGAGATCCAACCAGTCCATACTAAAGGAAATCAGTCCTGAATATTCATTGGAGGGACTGAGCTGAAGCTGAAACTCCAATACTTTGGCCACCTGATGCGAAGAATGGACTCATTTGAAAAGACTCTGATGTTGGGAAAATTGAAGGTTGGAAGAGAAGGGGAAGACAGGATGAGATGGTTGGATGGCATCACCGACTCCATGGACATGAAACTGAGCAAACTCCAGGAGTTGGTGATGGACCAGGAAGCCTAGAGTGCTGCAGTTTATGGGGTCACAAACAGTAGGACATGACTGAACTGAACCTGTTGATGCTTTTCCTAGATAAAAGGAAGTAAGAATAAAGATTTAAGCAGCTAAAAAAAATGTCTAGCTCTCTAGTCTCAACAGCCCCCTAAGCAATCCTGCAGGCAGATCATTTGGGCAAGATAATATCTGAAGTAACAGTCAGCTAGTCTGTAAGCAATAGAGAATGAGGCAGAACCCAACCTTCTTAACAATGATTCACTGAGATTCTTCCCATCACTAGCTCATTTTTTTCTTAAAAACTATCATGGCTGAGCAGACTCTGGAGTTGGTCTCTGCACAGGAGTCCACTATCTCCCCAGATAGCCAGTTTTTCTGATTAAAGCATCTTTCCTTTATACTGACACTTGCCTCTCAAATTATTCGCTTCTGTGTAGTGAGCAGCTGAACCTGGGTTTGGTAATAATATTGAGTTGGTGTTAAAATTCTTAGTAGAATAAAGTATTCCAATTTGGGAAGGAAAAAATATACTACAATTCTGCTAAATCTGTCTTGGCTTTAAAAAAAATGTTTTAATATAAGAAGATGCTTAAGAATATCCGTGCTCCAGGCCTCCTTTGATGTCTGACAGGCACCTGATTCCTCAGATCCAAACCTAAAAGGAAAACCCTGAAGGAAGGTGAGGATGGACTAGACCATAATGGGGACAGGACCCAGAGACATCCTGAGGTGGTCGAGGGAAAGACTTTAAAATAAGAAGGGAAGTAATGACCCAGGGTGGGGATACCCACACCTAGACATTTGAATGCACAGTCATTCGTTTCTTCATCAAACACTCATAGGGACAGGCAGGAGGGTGCCTCCAACAGGAGGCAAAGGGTTTGTATCCCCAATTGAGGACCTGCTCAGTCCAGAAGGGTAATTCCTTCAAGCAAAAGAGGGTATCACAAAGGATTGTGATAAAAGAGAGAGGACTCAAAAATGCCTTCCCAACCACTTCCTGCTGTCAATTGAAATTGAAATTGACACTGAGCATCTGTGGCTCTTAGCCTTTTACCCTCCGGAGAGGACTTGTCTTCAAAGACAAACAAACAGCCTCCTTCACCAGCATCTTACAATGACTGTACAATGTAAAACAAAGTCTGATCTAAAGTCTCTGTGGTTTTATTCTTAACTATTAGGCTCTCAAAAGATTTGGGTTCATTTTTGTTAAAAAAAAAAAAAATCGAGATTTGAACAGCAGAAGACATTACGAATTTTACCTGACTGAAAACTGCTTCAGATTCCACCACTGGAGGGCACCAGTTGACAATATTACTATCCCACTAGTATTCTGTCTTATTTGCCTTGCTAACTCGACCAAACACTCTAAATAAAAGTCCTGTTTCACAGAGTAAATTGGAGCCGCTTTATCCTTCATCATTCAGATTTCAAAGACCAATTTCTTAGAATAATTGGAAATCACAACATTTCATACTCATTTCTGGAATCAATATTTTTAGCCAGTTCACAGTAACCCAGGAGGGTCACTCTAAGGAAATGACAGGGAAATATTTACTCAGAATCACTTAGAAATTACTGTTTATCATAAGAGTAGGTCTGCATGCTCTAAGCACTGAAATGTTCAGCTTAGTAACATTTAAAGAATAGCCACATCCAGTACAAACATTTAAGTTCATTTAAAAATATTATTTTCAGCTTATTTCAGAAATACTTTGAACTAGATATTTGAATAGAAGTTCCCTCCTCAGTCTTAGTGCCTTATTGCTTCATTTATGTGCATTAATGTTCTCACAGGAATAATCATCAATTTAATTAATTAATCTGTCTCTACAGCACACCCTAAGTTTCTCTCTTTCCAACAAATGCTACCGAGGCTAACATGTGTGAATCAAGTAAAAATAACTTTCGCGGAGAAAGCTGTCTTTAGGAATCCTAATTCGAACGAGAAGAATCTATTATCTTGAGATCATCTGCTATAGAGACGGAGAAGGCAATGGCACCCCACTCCAGTACCCTTGCCTGGCAAATCCCATGGACGGAGGAGCCTGGGGGGCTGCAGTCTATGGGGTCGCTGAGAGTCGGACACGACTGAGCGACTTCACTTTCACTTTTCACTTTCATGCATTGGAGGAGGAAATGGCAACCCACTCCAGTGTTCTTGCCTGGAGAATCCCAGGGACGAGGGAGCCTGATGAGCTGCCATCTATGGGGTTGCAGGTCGGACACGACTGAAGCAACTTAGCATGCATGCATGCTATAGAGAAGATGGCCTTACCAACCCCCCTTTGAAGTTCAAGTTACATAGATTTGATTTTATCCTTATCTTATTCCCTGCAATCCTATTTGTCATATACTCATCTGTTTGTCTGCTTTTATCATAAGCATCACTGTTCTGCTTTATTAATCATAATTATCATTTCCATTTACTAATCTTGACTAATGCTAGTTTTCGCTACTTGTCACAGTCTGAACATATTGAAACTGCACACTGAGATCAATTCATTGTCATGAGTTTGGCAACATTTGGATACTAACTGGCAAAGGTGGCTGAAGACAAGGATTTGGGCGTTATTGGCAGAGTGGTCCATGGTATATGCTGTTTCTGAAGCTTTTCTGATAACTTTGGCTTCCACATATGTGGAAGTTTCCTCCTATGTGAAATATTTCTTTGGATTGACATTCAAGAACTTTGTCTTCAAAGAAAAAATTTTATCATCTCTCAAATACCTCATAGACATATTTGATACTCACTGAATCATGTTAAATGATCAGTGGCAGCACAGTACCAGATGCAGAGAGGCTTAATAAATAGGCATTTTCACCCTGCTTTCCTACTGTTACAACTCCAAGCTCGCTCTGCTCACTGCAACTAACCTAGAGATGTGGTGTTGAGGCAAGGAGTACAACTTTATTCGGAAATCTGGCTGACCAAGAAGATGGCAGAGTAATGTCTCAAAATAACCATCTTATCCTGGTCTGGATGCCAGGTTCTTCTATAGAACAGAGATAGGGGAGGTGAGGAAGTAAAGTAAAAAGGCCGTTAATCTTGCAGAATCTCCTGGAATTGCCAGCTCCATGGAGGGGGTATGTTAATTTCTTCTTTCCTAAAACCATCCACAGGTAGACAGTATCCTAAACAAAGGCATTTCGGTTTAACATTCAGGCAGAGGGGCAGGTTCCCTGAGCTAGTAGGCCATTATATATGGAGAGTACCCTTTCATGTGAAGAAAAGCAATGGGAAACAAAGTTTAAAGTCAAATAAACAGATCAAACATGGAATCAGTTCTTCCCTGTAATACTACTTCCATTTCCTTTTCCTCTTAGAGTCTCATGCAAGATTTTATATAAATCAGAGCACTGGATTGACTAATTTGGTAACTGATTTACTTTCCTCCTCTTTGATCAAGTTTGCTGTTTTACTATAGACACATATGTTTTATTGTACTGAAGGTTGGTGGCAACCCTGCATTGAGCAAGCTTATTGGTGCCATGTTTTCTAATAGCATTTGCTGACTTCATCTCTCCATGTCACATTTTGGTAATTTTCACAATATTTTAAACTTTTTTATTATTTTCCCATATTTTCATTATAATGTTTTGTAATACTGATCTGTGATCAGTGATCTTTGATGTTACTACTGTAATTGTTTTAGGGCCTCCCACAAACATCATCCATAGAAAATGGTGAACTTAATGAATGTTGGCACTCTGACTATGCCAATAACCAGCTGTTTCCCTGTATCCCTCTCCATGGGCCTCCCTATGCCCTGAGACACAACAACACTGAAATTAAGTCAGTAAATAATCTGGCAATGGCATCTACGTGCTCAAGTTAAAGGAAAAGTCAATTGATACGGCAAACTTCCTTTTTGCCTTACTTTAAGAAATTACCACGATCACCCCAATCATCAGCAGCCACCACCTCAATCACTCAGCAGCCATCAATATGGCAGCAACACCCTCCACCAGTGAAAAGATTATGACTCACTGAAGTCTCAGATGATGGATAGCATTTTTTAGCAAGAAAATATCTTCCCAGGTGACTCAGTGGCAAAAATCCACCTATGATGCAGGAGACAGCTGCCAAGGAGGAGACCAAATTTGATGCATGTTAAGAAGATCCCTGGTAGAAGAAAATGACAACCCATTCCAGTATTCTTGCCTGGAAAAATCCCATGGGCAGAGGAGCCTGGCAGGCTACAGTCCATGGGGTTGCAAGAGTTGGACACAACTTAGAGACTAAACCACCACCATCACTGGAACTAACCCATAATATCTCAGAGGTGTGTCAGTATATTTCTTTCTTCTCAAATGCCTTTCTTTGAAAATGAAGTGGACCTAAAACTTTTTTAAAACAAGTTATCTAAATGATTTGGAGCAGAAATGAGTGTCTGAGGAAGGAAAGCAGTAGTTCCTCTTGGGTTGTGATATTTCTGAATATTCCTATACCTTTGACAAGTTTAATAAGAGATTAGAAAGAAAGAAAAGAAAGTGAAGTCGCTCAGTTGTGTCCAACTCTTTCTGACCCCATGGACTATAGCCTGCCAGGCTCCTCTGTCCATGGGATTTTCCAGGCAAGAGTACTAGAGTGGGTTACCATTTCCTTCTCCAGGATATCTTCCTGACTCAGGGACTGAACCCGGGTTGCACTCAATGCAGGCAGATGATTTATCCTCTGAGCCACCATGGAAGGCCTGGGTTACAACTTACTGATATTCTTGAAGGGAGATATTTTGAATTAGGTTAGAGCCATGATATTGTAAAAAGAAGAGAAGTGAAAAGCAAAGGAGAAAAGGAAAGTTACAAGCATCTGAATGCAGAGTTCCAAAGAATAGCAAGAAGACACAAGAAAGCCTCCCTCAGCTATCAATGCAAAGAAATAGCCGAAAACAACAGAATGGGAAAGACTAGAGATCTCTTCAAGAAAATTAGAGACACCAAGGGAACATATCGTGCAAAGACAGGCTCGATAAAGGACAGAAATGTTAGGTACCTAACAGAAGCAGAAGAATTGAGAAGAGGTGGCAATAATGAACAGAAAAACTGTACAAAAAAGATTTTCATGGCCAAGATAATCACGATGGTGTGATCACTCACCTAGAGCCAGACATCCTGGAATGTGAAGTCAAGTGGGCCTTAGAAAGCATCACTACAAACAAAGCTAGTGGAAGTGATGGAATTCCAGTTGAGCTATTTCAAATCCTGGAAGATGATGCTGTGAAAGTGCTGCACTCAATATGCCAGCAAATTTGGACAACTCAGCAGTGGCCACAGGACTGGAAAAGGTCAGTTTTCCTTCCAATCCCAAAGAAAGGCAATGCCAAAGAATGTTCAAACTACCGTACAATTGCACCCATCTCACTTGCTAGTAAGTAATGCTCAAAATTCTCCAAGCCAGGCTTCAACAGTAGTACACGAAGTGTGAACTTCCAGATGTTCAAGCTGGTTTTAGAAAAAGCAGAGGAACCAGAGATCAAATTGCCAACATCCGCTGGATCATGGAAAAAGCAAGAGAGTTCCAGAAAAACATTTATTTCTGCTTGATTGACTATGCCAAAGCCTTTGATTGTCTGGATCACAATAAACTGTGGAAAATTCTGAAAGAGATGGGAATACCAGACCACCTGACCTGCCTCTTGAGAAATCCATATGCAGGCCAGGAAGCAACAGTTAGAACTGGACATGGAACAACAACAGATTGGTTCCAAATAGGAAAAGGAGTACGTCAAGGCTGTATATTGTCACTCTGCTTATTTAAATTATATGCAGAGTACATCATGAGAAATCCTGGACTGGAAGAAACACAGCTGGAATCAAGATTGCCAGGAGAAATATTAATAACCTCAGATATGCAGATGACACCACCCTTACGGCAGAAAGTAAAGAGGAAGTAAAAAGCCTCTTGATAAAAGTGAAAGAGGAGAGTGAAAAAGTTGGCTTAAAGCTCAACATTCAGAAAACAAAGATCATGGCATCTGGTCCCATCACTTCATAGGAAATAGATGGGGAAAAAGTGGAAACAGTGTCAGACTTTATTTTGGGGGGCTCCAAAATCACTGCAGATGATGATTGCAGCCATGAAATTAAAAGACGCTTACTCCTTGGAAGGAAAGTTATGATCAATCTAGATAGCATATTGAAAGGCAGAGACATTACTTTGCCAACAAAGGTCTGTCTAGTCAAGATTATCTCACATCCACATCCAAGGTTATCTCACATCATGTATGGATGTGAGAGTTGGACTGTGAAGAAAGCTGAGCACTTAAGAATTGATGCTTTTGAACTGTGGTGTTGGAGAACTCTTGAGAGTCCCTTGGACTGCAAGGAGATCCAACCAGTCCATTCTAAAGGAGATCAACCCTGGGTATTCTTTGGAAGGAATGATGCTAAAGCTGAAACTCCAGTACTTTGGCCACTTCATGAGAAGAGTTGACTCATTGGCAAAGACTCTGATGCTGGGAGGGATTGGGGGCAGGAGGAGAAGGGGGCGACAGAGGATGAGATGGCTGGATGGCATCACTGACTCGATGGATGAGTCTGAATGAACTCTGGGAGTTGGTTTTGGACAGGGAGGTCTGGAGTGCTACAATTCATGGGGTCACAAAGAGTCGGATATGACTGAGCAACTGAACTGAATTGAACTGGTAATATTGTGGTTGAAACACATCAAGTTGTAGTAGTACAGATCTGAGTTCAAATTCTTGCTCTGGCATTTACATGTTGGATAAATTTGGTTAGGAGGGGATTAAGAATTTTGGAATTCCTTTCTCTCAGGTATAATATAGAGAATGATAATCCTTAGCTGATGGTATTGCTATGATTATTAAATAAGGTAAAGAAAATAATGAACTTGATATCACTTTTTTGCTATTGTTAGTTTAGTAAATGATTCCTAAAAGATCCTCTGTTTCTGGAGATTTTATAAATTAGCTTGCATATAATGATAGGTTTCTGCCTGGGATGCTTTACACAGTCCCTCTGCCTCACCCAGCTGCTGATTTCCCTGGCCATCCACACACTCTACCCTCTCTGACACTGTACTTCAGTTCACATCACTCTTTTGCATTAGAACCGGCCCCACCATCACCCTACCTCTTACTTATATCCTGCAAGGTCCAGCTTATATCATATTTCAATGAAACCTCCTTGACCTAGACCAAGAGGACTCGATTTCTCTGTCCTCCAAATATTTCTCATTCTTTCTGTTTCCTTCTTGTAGGGTGCAGCTTCCCTGGTTCCCTAAAAGCCAAGTTGGTTATTTTACTGGTTGTTGTACTTGACTCCAGTGAAGTACTTATCACAGTACTGAACTCCTTCATTGCAGAGTCTCTGAATCTCAAACACCTAATTTGATTCTTAGCATAGACTAGTCCTTCAACAAATACCATAGGAATGAATTGAAGGAATCACTAATTTGATATTATTATGATATTTTTGTATCTATATTTATTTTATGGAGAAGGGAATGGCGACCCACTTCAATAGTCTTGCGTGGAGAATCCCATGTACAGAGAAGCCTGGTGAGCTACAGCCCATGAGATTGCAAGAGTCAGATACAACTGAGCAATTAACACATACATATATTTATTTCATGCTCTTATAAGAGACAACAGTCTTTGAAGTCAAGGACCTACAACTGCTGTTGAAAAACAAATTTGGAGGAGAGAAAACAAAAACAAAAACAAAAGTAGACATTATGTGTTTCTAGGTGGAGAATATACCTCCACCACTGAAAGATTCTTGTCAAAAGAGATGAACCTGAATCTAATAAAGCCTTTAGATCCAACCACTGTTTCTAGGAAATACAAAGAGTAGAGAAAAATGCTGATGACATCACAAGCTTGCAAGGAGCAAAACTGAGACAGTGAGGTGCTCTGCCACAGTAATCAGAAAACCATAGCCTGATTTTTGCCTGTATAGGTACATCCTCAAGGTAAGAATAGCTTTACATTTTAAAAGGGTTGCAAAGGAAATAAAGAAGAAAATGTGACATAGATGCCTACTCTAGAGGACTAATGACCTAGGTTTTCTTCCAAAAATAAATTGCAAATAAAGAGAGGGCTTAATAAAGGCTAAAGACATCAATGAACGATCTGCCATGATTTGATTTGATTTGACTCCAATTTAAACAAACTATAAAATAGCAAATGAAACATTATTGATAATTGTGTTTGACAACTGATATTTAATATATTTAGTATTACTAAATATTTAGTATTACTGACAATATTTTAAGATGTGATGATCTTCATGTTTTTATAAAACCATTCTTATCTTTTAAATATACACCCTGAAACACTGAAGGATGGCACTGTGTGGGATTTGGTACACAGTAATAATTGGAGGAGGAAGAGCATTGAGTTACAGATAAAACAAGATTGTCCATAAGTTGGTCATTGGTGTAACTGGACAGATGATTTATGAGAATTATTACATTCTTCTATTTTAAAATGGCATTAAATTTTGTATAATAAAAAGTTAAAGAACAACAAGGTCCTATTGTAGAGCACAGGGAACTGTATTCAATATCCTGTAATAAATCATAGTTGAAAAGAATATGAAAAAAAGGTTAAAGGAAAAAGTAAACAGATTTTGCGGTTCTATTAGTGACTGCCTTGTCTAAAGACTTCTCTCAAAGTACTGAGATTTTCTGATTTAAATTTCCTTATCTATAAAATGGAGATTGAAATAATGCCTACTTCATTGGGTTATGGTGAAATTTATGTAGTCTAATGGCTCAGTTACTTCAGTCACTCAGTTGTGTCCGACTCTTAGAGCCCCATGGACTGCAGCATGTCAGGCTTCCCTGTCCATCACCAACTCCCAGAGCTTGCTCAAATTATGTCCATCAAGTTGATGATGTCATCTAGTCATCTCATGCTCTGCCATCCTCTTCTCCTCCTGCCTTCAATCATTCCCAACAGCAGGGTCTTTTCCAATGAGTCAGTTCTTTGCATCAGGTGGCCAAAGTATTGGAGTTTCAGCTTCGGCATAAGTGTTTTCAATGAATAATCAGGGTTGATTTTCTTTAGAATTGACTGGTTGGATCTCCTTGCAGTTCAAGGGACTCTCAAGAGTTCTCCAACACCACAGTTCAAAAGCATCCGTTCTTCAGTGCTCAGCTGTCTTTATAGTCCAACTGTCACATCCATACATGACTACTGAAAAAACCATGGCTTTGACTATAACAGATCTTTGTCAGCAAAGTAATGTCTCTGCTTTTTAATATGCTGTCTAGGTTGGTCATAGCTTTTCTTCCAAGGAGTAAGCATCTTTTAATTTCATAGCTGCAGTCACCGTGTGCAGTGATTTTGGAGCCCAAGAAAATAAAGTCTGTCACTGCTTCCATTGTTTCTCCATCTATTTGCCATGAAGTGATGGGATCAGATGCCATGATCTTTGTTTTCTGAATGTAGAGTTTTAAACCAGCTATTTTTACTCTCTTTTTTCACTTCCATCAAGAGGCTCTTTAGTTCTTCTTCACTTTCTCCCATAAGGGTGGTGTCATCTGCATATCTGAGGTTATTGATATTTCTCCTGGCAATCTTGACTCCAACTTGTGCTTCATCCAGTCCAGCGTTTCTCATGATGTACTCTGGATAGAAGTTAAATTAGGGTGACAAAATACAGCCTTGACATACTCCTTTCCCAATTTGGAACCAGTCTGTTGTTCCATGTCCAGTTCTAACTGTTGCTTCCTGACCTGCATACAGATTCTCGGAGGCAGGAAAGGTGGTCTGATATTCCCATCTCTTAAAGAATTTCCCAGTTTGTTGTGATCCACACAGTTAAAGGCTTTAATGTAGTCAATGAAGCCAAAGTAGATGTTTTTCTGGATTCTCTTGCTTTTTTCTATGATCCAGGGGTTGCTGGCAATTTTATTTCTGGTTCCTCTGCCTTTTTAAAATCCAGCTTGAACATCTAGAAGTTCTTGGTTCATGTCTTCTTTAATCCTAGCTTGGAGAATTTTGAGCATCACTTTGCTAGTGTGATGGGTACAATTGTGCTGTAGTTTGAGCATTCTTTGGCGTTGCCTTTCTTTGGGATTGGAATGAAAACTGACCTTTTCCAATATTGTGGCCACTCCCAGGTTTTCCAAATTTGTTGGCATATTAAGTGCAACACTTTAACAGCATCGTCCTTTAGGATTTGAAATAGCTCAGCTGGAATTTCATCACCTCTGCTAGCTTTGTTCATAGTGATGCTTCCTAAGGCCCACTTGACTTCATACCTCAGGATGTCTGGCTCTAGGTGAGTGAAAATCACATCATCATAGTTATCTGGGTCATTAAGATCTTTTGTATAGTTCTTTTGTGTATTCTTGCCATCTCTTCTTAATATCTTCTGCTTCTGTTAGGTCCATACGATTTATGTCCTTTATTGTGGCCATCTTTGCATGAAATGTTCCCTTGGTATCTCTAGTTTTCTTGAAGAGATCGCTCGTCTTTCTCATTCTATTACTTTCCTCTCTTTGCCTTGATCACTTAGGAAGGCTTTCTTATCTCTTTGCTACTGTACATTCAGATGGATATATCTTTCCTTTACTCCTGTGCCTTTCACTTCCCTTCTTTTCTCAGCTATTGTGAGGTTGGTTTAGACAACCATTTTGCCTTTTTGCATTTCTTTTTCTTGGGGATAGTTTTGATCATGGCCTCCTGTACAATGTCTCAAAGCTCTGTTCGTAGTTCTTCAGGCATTCTGTCTATCAGATTTAATCTCTTGAATCTCTTTGTCACTTTTACTATATAATTGTAAGGGATTTTATCTAGGTCATACCTGAATGGTCTAATAGTTTTCCTTACTTTCTTCCATTTAAGTCTGGATTTTGCAATAAGTTCATGATCTGAGCCATAGTCAGCTCCCGGCCTTATTTTGCTGACTGTATAGAGCTTTTCCATCACTGGCTGTAAAGAATACATTATCAATCTGATTTTGGCATTGACCATCTGGTGATGTCCATATGTAGAGTCGTCTCTTGTGTTGTTGGAAGAGGGTATTTGCTATGACCGATGCCATCTCTTAGCAAAATTCTGTTAGCCTTTGTCCTGCTTCATTTTGTACTCCAAGACCAAGCTTGTCTGTTACTCCAGGGATTTCTTGACTTCCTACTTTTGCATTCCAGTCCCCTATAATGAAAAGGACATCTTTTTTGGTGTTAGTTCCAGAAGATCTTGTAGGTCATCATAGAATCATTCAACTTCAACTTCTTCAGCATTAGTGGTTGGGGTATAGACTTGAATTACTGTGATACTGAATGATTTCCCTTGGAAAGGAGCAGAGATCATTCTGTCATTTATGAGACTGCATCCAAGTACCGCATTTCAGACTCTTTTGTTGACTATGAGGGCCATTCCATTTCTTCTAAGGGATTCTTGCCCACAGTAGTAGATATAATGGTCATCTGAATTAAATTCACTGATTCCTGTCCATTTTAGTTCACTGATTCCTAAAATGTCGATGTTCACTCTTGCCATCTCCTGTTTGACCACTTCCAATTTATCTTGATTTATGGACCTAACATTCCAGGTTCCTATGCAATGTTGTTCTTTTTTTTTAAATTTAAATTTTTATTTTTTAGTTTGTTTTGCTTTACAATACTGTATTCACTTTGCTATATACTGACATGCTTCAACCACGAGTATATATAAGCTCCCAGTCCTGATCGCCCCTCCCCTGCAATATTGTTCTTTACAACATTAGACTTTACTTCTATCACCAGTCACATCCACAACTGGACGTTGTTTCTGCTTTGGTTCAGCCTCTTCATTTGCTATTTCTCCACTCATCTCCAGTAGAATATTGAGCATCTACCAACCTATGGAGTTCATCTTTCAGCATCATATCTTTTTGCCTTTTCATACTGTTCTTGGAGTTCTCAAGGCAAGAATACTGAAGTGGTTTGCCATTCCCTTCTCTAGTTGACCATGTTTTGTCAGAACTTTCCACCATGACCTGTCTTGGGTGGCCCAACACAGCGTGGCTCACAGTTTCACTGAGTTAGACAAAGCTGTGATTCATGTAATCAGTTTGTTAGTTTTCTGTGATTGTGGTTTTCATTCTGTCTGCCCTCTGATGGATAAGGTCATCCACAGGAGGCTTGTGGAGGGACTGGCTGATGAGAGGGACTGACTGCAGAGGAATCTAATGCCTATCCAGAGCTTAATGGATGCCTTGCACATAATGAAGCATTCAGTTATTGCCAGACAGTATTGCTGCTGCTGTTGTTAGTTTACCCTTCGTTATGCACTGCTATTGGTGGCAGTGGTTGATGAGATGGAAGAGGAGGGTGGGACAAGAGAGTACTGAGTTGGTACAGGAATATGTGGGCCTGAAGGAGAACAGCAGCTGTGAGGCTGCTGGGGACCATGGAGTCCCAAGTAACCTGTGGGGAGCAATGGTGACTGAGTTGTGTCAGATATCATAATACTGTGGTACAGGACAGCTTGTTCAGCTGGGCATAGAACTTTTCCACTTGGGAATATTATCTTGGAACTTGAAGGTCAAGGAGCAAGCAAAACAATCCTCCTTTAAAATAAACTTGAAAGCCTTTTCTGAAGCCCTGCTTTACCATCTTCTTGTCAATGATGAGTGATATTTTGCCAGAATAAACAGTACTTAATACAGGCTTAAGAAGAAAAACAACTCTGAAACTATTGATTTATCAAATCCTCATTGAACATCATCATTTCATGGAGGCCATGGAACACTGTCATCCAGAGCCTTCCTGTCACATAGTGCTGGTCTCTGAAGAGATAAAGGGCTTGGCCGAGAAGAAAAAGGTACATATTTCTTTCTTCACGATTCATGTCAATGTATGGCAAAATGAATACAGTATTGTAAAGCAAAACAAACTAAAAAAATAAAAATTTAAACTTAAAAAAGAAAAAAAGAAAAAAAAAATCCCCAAAGGAAAGAAAGTCACTGGACAGAAACAGTATGCTCTACTGATATAGTTAATTTGCATTTTGGCCCAAGTCTCTTTTGTTGGTTCTCTGGTAACTAGTGCATAGTCCCCATTTTGGAGTAAGACTAGTTTTTTTTTTCTTTTTCTTTTTTAAAAATAATTTTTACTGGGGTATAGTTGTGTTGTGTTACTTTCTGCTGTAGGCAAAGTGAATCAACTATACATGTGTATACATCCCTTCCTTCCTGGATTGCCTTCCCATATAGGTCACTACAGAGCAGTGAGCACTGTACCTTGTGCTGTAGAGTATGTTCTCAGTAGTTATCTATTTTACCCAGAGTATCAACAGTGTATATGTGTATGTGTCAATTTCAATCTCCCAATTCCTCCCATTGCCTGTCCCCCCCCCCCCC
>SJYA01002905.1:711961-775544 GCA_006410615.1 Neotragus moschatus | reverse complement strand
CCCCCCCCCCCCCCCCAACCGCCTTTCCTTTTCGTTTTGGTATCCAAATATTTGTCCTCCATGTCTGAGACTCTATTTGTGTTTTACAAGTAGAGAAAGACTAGTTTAGAGTAGTTCTTCTTAACTGGGGGCAGTTTTGCTTCCCAGGGGCATTTACTTCTGTCTGGAAACGGTTTTGCCGGTCACAACTGAGATGGCATGTTGCTTTTGGCATCTAATGGGTAGAAAGCAGGGAGGTTGCTAAACATTCCAAGGTGTACAACATAGTGCCCACAACACAGAATTATGCAGACTTGGATGACAGTAGTGCTCAGATCAAGAAACCTGCAGAATATGGCTTTAATATCAGACAGAGGTGGCAGTCAGAGAAGGCAATGGCACCCCACTCCAGTACTCTTGCCTGGAAAATCCCATGGACGGAGGAGCCTGGTAGGCTGCAGTCCATGGGGTCGCAAAGAGTCGGACACGACTGAGTGACTTTCCTTTCACTTGTCACTTTCATATATTGGAGAAGGAAAAGGCAACCCACTCCAGTATTCTTGCCTGGAGAGTCCCAGGGACGGGGGAGCCTGGTGGGCTGCCATCTCTAGAGTCGCACAGAGTCGGACACGACTGAAGGGACTTAGCAGCANTGACTTTCCTTTCACTTGTCACTTTCATATATTGGAGAAGGAAAAGGCAACCCACTCCAGTATTCTTGCCTGGAGAGTCCCAGGGACGGGGGAGCCTGGTGGGCTGCCATCTCTAGAGTCGCACAGAGTCGGACACGACTGAAGGGACTTAGCAGCAGAGGTGGGAGTCAAACACCTGCTCGGTCACTTAAAAATGTTTTCTCCTTCAGTTCAGTTCAGTTGCTTAACGTGTCTGACTCTTTGCGACCCCGTGAATCGTAGCACACCAGGCCTGCCTGTCCGTCACCAACTCCTGGAGTTCACAAAAACTCATGTGCATTGAGTCAGTGACACCATCCAGCCATCTCATGCTCTGTCATCCCCTTCTCCTCCTGCCCAAATTCCTCCCAGCATCAGGGTCTTTTCCAATAGTCAACTCTTCGCATCAGGTGGCCAAAGTACTGGAGTTTCAGCCTCAGCATCAGTCCTTCTAATGAACATCCAGGACTGGTCTCCTTTAGGTTAGACTGGTTGGATTTCCTTGTAGTCCAAGGGACTCTCAAGAGTCTACTCCAACACCACAGTTCAAAAGCATCAATTCTTCGGCACTCAGCTTTCTCCACAGTCCAACTCTCACATCCATACATGACCACTGGTGAAACCAGAGCCTTGACTAGATGGACCTTTGTTGGCAAAGTAATGTCTCTGCTTTTGAATATGTTATCTAGGTTGGTCATAATTTTCCTTCCAAGGAGTAAGCATCTTTTAATTTCATGACTGCAATCACCATCTGCAGTGATTTTGGAGCCCCCAAAATAAAGTCTGTTTAAATATATAAGTCTGTTTAAAACACTGTTTCCAGTATTTCTCCACTTATTTCCCATGAAGTGATGGGACCAGATGCCATGATCTTCGTTTTCTGAATGTTGAGCTTTAAGCCAACTATTTCACTCCCCTCTTTCACTTTCATCAAGAAGCCTTTTAGTTCCTCTTCACTTTCTGCCATAAAGGTGGTGTCATCTGCATATCTGAGGTTATTGATATTTCTCCCAGCAATCTTGATTCCAGCTTGTGCTTCTTCCAGCCTAGCGTTCTCATGATGTACCGTGCATATAAATTAAATAAGCAGGGTGACAATATACAGCCTTGACGTACTTCTTTTCCTATTTGGAACCAATCTGTTATTGCATGTCCAGTTCTAACTGCTGCTTCCTTACTTGCAGATAGGTTTCTCAAGAGGCAGGTCAGGTGGTCTGGTATTCCCATATCTTTTAGAGTTCTCCACAGCTGATTGTGATACATACAGTCAAAGGCTTTGGCATAGTCAATAAAGCAGAAATAGATGTTTTTCTGGAACTCTCTTGCTTTCTCCATGATCCAGTGGATGTTGGCAATTTGATCTCTGCCTTTTCCCAATCCAGCTTCAACATCTGGAAGTTCATGGTTCATGTATTGCTAAAGCCTGGCTTGGAGAATTTTGAGCATTACTTTACTAGTGTGTGAGATGAGTGCAACTGTGTGGTAGTTTGAGCATTTTTTGGCATTGCCTTTCTTTTGGATTGGAAGAAAAACTGACCTTTTCCAGTCCTGTGGCCACTGCTGAGTTTTCCAAATTTGTGGGCATATTGAGTGTAGCACTTTCACAGCATCACCTTTTGGGATTTGAAATAGTTCAATTGGAATTCCACTACTTCCACTAGCTTTGTTTGTAGTGATGCTTTCTAAGGCCCACTTGACTTTACATTCCAGGATGTCTCACTCTAGGTGAGTGGTCACACCATCGTGATTATCTGGGTCATGAAGATCTTTTGACAGTTCTTCTGTGTATTATTGCCACCTCTTCTTAATATTTTCTGTTTCTGTTAGGTTTATACCATTTCTGTCCTTCATTGAGCCCGTCTTTGCGTGAAATGTTCCCTTGGTATCTCTAGTTTTCTTGAAGTAATCTCTAGTCATCCCCATTCTGTTGTTTTCCTCTATTTCCTTGCATTGATCGCTGAGGAAGGCTTTCCTATCTCTCCTTGCTATTCTTTGGAACTCTGCATTCAAATAGGAATATCTTTCCTTTTCTCCTTTGCTTTTTGCTTCTCTTCTTTTCATAGCTATTTGTAAGGCCTCCTCAGACAGCCATTTTGCTTTTTTGCATTTCTTTTCCATGGGGATGGTCTTGATCCCTGTGTCCTGTACAATGTCATGAACCTCCATCCATAGTTCATCGGGCACTCTATCTATCAAATCTAGTCCCTTAAATCTATTTCTCACTTCCACTGTATAGTCATAAGGGATTTGATTTAGGTCATACCTGAATGGTCTAGTGGTTTTCCCTACTTTCTTCAATTTCAATCTGAATTTGGCAATAAGGGGTTCATGATCTGAGCCACAGTTAGCTCCCAGTCTTGTTTTTGCTGACTGTATAGAGTTTCTCCACTTTGGCTGCAAGGAATTATGATCAATCTGATTTTGGTGTTGACCGTCTGGTGATGTCCATGTGTAGAGTCTTCTCTTGTGTTGCTGGATGAGGGTGTTTGCTGTGACCAGTGATTCTCTTGGCAAAACTCTATTAGCCTTGTCCTACTTCATTCCATATTCCAAGGCCAAATTTGCCTGTTACTCCAGGTGTTTCTTGACTTCCTACTTTTGCATTCCAGTCCCCTATAATGAAAACGACCTCTTTTTTGGGTGTTAGTTCTAAAAGATCTTGGAGGTCTTCACAGAACCATTCAACTTCAGCTTCTTCAACATTACTGGTTGGAACTACCATGATATTGGGCTTGCCTTGGAAATGAACAGAGATCATTCTGTTGTTTTTGAGATTGTATACAAGTACTGCATTTTGGACTCTTTTGTTGATCATTATGGTGCCTCCATTTCTTCTGAGGGATTCCTGCCCACTCTAGTAGATATAATGGTCATCTGAGTTAAATTCACCCATTCCAGTCCATTTTAGTTTGCTGATTCCTAGAATGTCGATGTTCACTCTTGCTGTCTCCTGTTTGACCACTTCCAATTCGCCTTGATCATGGATCTAACATTCTAGGTTCCTGTGCAATATTGCTCTTTATAGCATTGGACCTTGCTTCTATCACCAGTCACATCCATATCTGGGGACTGTTTTTGCTTTGGCTCCGTCCCTTCATTCTTTCTGGAGTTATTTCTCCATTGATCTTCTGTTGCATATTGGGCAGCTACTGACCTGGGGAGTTCCTCTTCCACTCTCCTATCATTTTGCCTTTTCATACTGTTCATGGAGTTCTCAAGGCAAGAATACTGAAGTGGTTTGCCATTCCCTTCTCCAGTGGGGAAGTTTTTCCTCCTTGACTAGGAGCAAAATGTTTTGTCACTGTAATCACCAGCGTCCTCTACCGCAAAATTTTAAACTGGTATGGTTGTTTGCAAATGAGGTGAGCAAATGCAGGCCACTCTTTACTACTTCCCCCCCGACCCCAGTTTTACTGAGATACAATTGCCATATGGCACTATGTAAGTTTAAGGCATAAGGGATAATGATGTGACTTTCTACATTATGATATGATTATCACAATGAGTTTAGTGAACACCAGTCATCTCCTACGGGCTTCCCTCATGGCTCAGAGGTTAAAGCATCTGCCTGGAATGCAAGAGACTTGGGTTCGATCCCTGGGTCGGGATTCCTATATATTCAAAATAAAAGAAAAAGAAATATTTTCTTTCCTTGATGAGAACTCTTAGGATTTACTCTTAACAATTTTCCTATATAACACACAGCAGTGTTAACTAGATCGACTCTTCTATAATAGAAACAAAGAGTTCAATTAAGTGCATATATTATTATAGTTTTCGCTATGGCTCTTATCCTGGTGGCCCATTAATTATCCAGGCAAGAATACTGGAATGTGCTGCCATGCTTTCCTCCAGGGGATCTTCCCAACCCAAGCATCAAACTGGGGTCTCTGGCATTGCAGGTGGATTCTTTACCATCTGAGCCACCGGGAAGACCATGAATTGGCCAAGCACTCATTATATTAAAGGCAAAGGCAGATTTTGTTTTCCTTCCTCCTTCCTTCTCTTCCTTCTTTATTTCCTTTCCTTCCTTCCCATTTTTCTTTCTTAGGTAACAAATTGCAATGACTTATTGGCAACCTTTTACTTTGAGGACCTAAGACTAAAATATAAACTCATTTCATGTCTCATTCAAGGTGAATGAAAAACAAAATAAAATAAAACCCTGAGTCTGATTTCTTAAGAGAAAAAGTCGACTGTCAGATCCACTTCATAGACAGCGCTGGGAAATTCATTTGAAATTCCTCTTTTGTCCCTTAGGATGAAGTATGATGCATGCCCGGGAGCTTAATGGTTTACAAGTTGGGACTCCCACTGTGTCTTTTTTTGCTGGTGATTTTATGATTCTCCTACACACAACATGATGGATTCTTGAGTATCCTGAGCTCTGAATCTGTACTTTTTTGTTGCTTGAGTGAAACCCTTCAGGCAGAGCTGTGAAGATGTGGGTCTTAAATAAAATATTTTTCTACTGTGCTAATAATTCACACATTCTCCACATTTCTCTTCTATACTCAGGGTCAGTGGGATACATCAATTTTTCTTAATTCTATCAGGCTTGTTTTTCTCTGGCTTCCAGCAGCTTTTTATGAAAGCACAGCATGGCTTATTCCAGATGCTGGTCTTTGGGGAGGGAGGAGGGCTTTGGAGGGGGAGGGGGCACTTTCTTCTTCTTTTCCCACCAATCTATTAATGGTGGACTTTTAATAATTTGAAAACTCTTTGTAAGTGACCTAATATGAAATACTGCATTACAAACTCCCATAGGGGACACAATTCAAACAATAAAAGCAATAACACATTTTCATCCTGCTTCTAAGTTTTAATGGAGTGTATGTTGTTGAGAGCCAGGATACTTTTTTCCCATCTGAGAAGCCATTTATTTACTTGCTGGGTTGCTAAATCTCTACAGAGTTGACATTCTTCTTTTGAAAAACTAGATGCTTAGATTTCTGGATCAGATAGAAAGATTGTACTACCAGAAGTGAAAATGTTACATATTTCAAGTGTGAGCATATGACCTCCCTTTTGCACATATACCACCATGGCTACCGGGATAGGATGGATGCCTAAGCAGTGATGCCTAGTTAAGGCTTCTGCTTTCCAGAAGAACTCCGGACAATATGATGTTGTCCACCTCATACTATTCTTTAATCAAAATACACACATTGCACTTGAGTAAATGAGTAAACAGTACAAAGTTTGCATATTTAAAAAATTCATCTTTGGAGACTCCAGGCATGTAAGACCTCCAAATATGATCTAAAGTCGATTTTTCTGAGCATATGTATTGTTTCTTTAAAATCTGACCTTAAAACCACAGGAAGCTGGGAGAATTCTGTGTTCTTCCTTCTGCACTCTCATCTATTTTGCTTAACGATTTAGCTCAGTTCTTATGGCTCAGGTTTCTCAGTGTCTTCTGGGAGGGAGGACCCTTCTCCTTTTTTCCCTGTGTTTCTGGCCACTGTGTTGGAATTTCCCCAGGGTCAAGATCTCCTCAGGGGAGTCCTGGGTGGCCCCAGATACCTCGTCTGTGCCTAAGTGGGTACAATCAATCAGTTCTAGAGACCCTGTTGCAGGAAGTCCCATTTTGACCTTTGATCCAAATGCCATTATCCAACCCAGTTTTACCACTGCCACTCATTTCTGGGGCAATTTCTCAATTGTCTCAAAATTTGAAATAGGATGATAATAAGTAGTTAGGTTTCCTACAAGCCAGAATATCTTTTAAAAAATCTTAGTACAGTTTATTTCTTGTACTACAGACTGCCAAGTCTTGTCATGCAGTTAAAAATCAAAACTTTAATTCATCATCATTATCAGGTATCATAATTATCTATAAGAACTTACTACTAAGGCTAGGACAATCTGTTAAATAACCCAGGATAAGATATCAAAGTCATGGATCAAACAGTCAAAAAGCTTCAATCTACTAAGGATTAATATATATATATGTGTGTGTGTGTGTGTGTGTATAAAGAATGCAAAATTTAAAAATTAAAGAGTAAATTAAGGGAGGTATACATAAAATGCCATGGGGACATAACTTCCAGGTGGGAAGGGTTAGAAGTCTTTTTTAGAGAGAGATAGAATTTATGGTTGGACCCCCAATGATGGATACAATTCAGATATGCAGATAAAGGAATGATAATTGTTTTAGAATACCTTTTGAGGTAGAGGGAATAGTGAAAATGTGTATGTGAAGGAAGAAATTAAAGAGAAAGCCAGCAGTATTTTGCTAAATAATTCATATTAAAAATTGCTGTTCACCTAAATGTCCACTGATGGAGGAATGCAAAAAGAAGATGTGGTACACATATATAATGAAATATTACTCAGCCATAAAATGAATGAAATAATGCCATTTGCAATGACATCGATGGACCTAGAGATTGTCATACTGAGTAAGTCAGACAAAGGCAAACATCATACGATATCACTTCTTTGTAGAATTTAAAGAAATGGTACAAACGAACGTATTCACAAAACAAAATGATACAAATGAACTTATTTACAAAATCTATTTCTATCACAGAAGTAGAAAACAACTTCTGGTTACCAGTGGGGAAGGGACGGGGGAGCAATAAATAGGCAGATTGGGATTGACGTATACACACTACTATAGAGACAATACATAGCTAATAAGAACCTATGGGATAGCACAGGGAGCTCCATTAAATACTCTGTAATGAACTATATGGGAACAGAATCTAAATAAGAGGGTATGTGTATGAATAACTGATTCACTTTGCTGTAAAGCAGAAACTCACTCAACACTGTAAATCAACTATACTCCAATAAAAAATAATTAAGGAAAAAACTTGCAGTCCATTTTACTAAAAAATTACTCAAAAGTGGGAAGGAAGTTCAGATAGTTCTCTGGATATACAGAACTCCTCCTTGACCCTAGCTATTGGCCCCGAACAGTAAGAATAGGCTGAGTTATGCTGTGATAATGGTGGTTTAGTCACTCAGTCCTGTCTGACTATAGCCCACCAGGGTCCTCTGATCGTGGGATTTTCCAGGCAAGAATACTGGAGTGGGTTGCCATTCCCTTCTTCAGGGGATCTTCCCAACCAAGGGATCGAACCTGTGCCTCTTGTGTTTCCTGCATTGTCAGGCAGATTCTTTACTACTAAGCCAACAGGGAAGCCCAGGTTGTGATAAAAGCAACTCTAAATCTCAGTGGCTTAAGAAAACAAACATTTATTTCTAATTCTCATTAGATCTCTACTGAAAGTAAGAAAAAAATTCTGCTTGGCAGAGGAATTTCAGAAAACTGAGCATTGGTGGTTAAATGTTTCTATGTCCAAGTGGTCATTTTGGCTCACACTTCCCTGGTCAGAAAACACTTTTTACACTTGTCTTATTTCAAGAGGGCAGGAAAATATGATTCTATTGCGGGTTTAAGTAAGGGAGAATGGTTTTAATGTCTGTTACAATTTCCATGTGTTACCACAAGAATACATCCTCATTTTAGTACTGCAACTTATACGTCTCTAAAATATTCCCAAAGATTATTTCATTTACTGAATGTTTATCTATGTCAGGTACAGTTCAGTTCAATTCAGTGGCTTAGTCATGTTTGACTCTGTAACTCCGTGGACTGCAGCACCCCAGGCCTCCCTGTCCATCACCAACTCCTGAAGTTCACTCAAACTCATGTCCATCGAGTTGGTGATGCTATCCAACCATCTCATCCCCTGTCGTCCCCTTCGCCTCCTGCCTTCAATCTTTCCCAGCATCAGGGTCTTTTCCAATGGGTCAGTTCTTCATATCAGGTGGCCAAAGTATTGGAGTTTCAGCTTCAGCATCAGTCCTTCCAATGAATANATGATGTACTCTGCATATAAGTTAAATAAGCAGGGTGACAATATACAGCCTTGATGTATTCTTTTTCCTAGTTGGAACCAGTCTGTTGTTCCATGTCCAGTTCTAACTGTTGCTTCCTGATCTGCATACAGATTTCTTAAAAGGCAGGTCCGGTAGTCTGGTATTCCCATCTCTTTAAGAATTTTTCACAGTTTGTTGTGATCCACACAGTCAAATTTGACATAATCAATAAAGCAAAAGTAGAAACTTTTCTGGAACTCTCTTGCTTTTTCTATGACCTAAGGGATGCTGGCAATTTGATCTCTGGTTCCTTTGCCTTTTCCAAATCCAGCTTGAACATCTGGAAGCNTCTTTAAGAATTTTTCACAGTTTGTTGTGATCCACACAGTCAAATTTGACATAATCAATAAAGCAAAAGTAGAAACTTTTCTGGAACTCTCTTGCTTTTTCTATGACCTAAGGGATGCTGGCAATTTGATCTCTGGTTCCTTTGCCTTTTCCAAATCCAGCTTGAACATCTGGAAGCTCCCAGTTCACGTATTGCTGAAGCCTGGCTTGGAGAATTTTGAGCATTACTTTACTAGCATGTGAGATGAGTGCAATTGTGCAGTAGTTTGAGCATTCTTTGGCATTGTCTTTCTTTGGGATTGGAATCAAAACTGACCTTTTCCAGTCCTGTGGCCACTGCTGAGTTTTCCAAATTCGTTGGCATATTGAGTGCAGCACTTTCACAGCATCATCTTTTAGGATTTGAAAGAGCTCAACTGGAATGTCAGGTACAGGGCTGACCTTTTTAATAGGAACTTTCTCTCTGAATTCCCAAAAAATTTCTCTGATGTTGGTTTTAGCATCTTTCTGGCTGGTCAATCCCTGAGATTTGTGTTCTTACTCACAGGATACATAGTGCTGACTATCAATATTTGCTCGTTAGATGTATGCTTTCAGGAGTTTCTGAAAGATTGTGAGATGAGCCACAGTGGATGGAGACTGGCCCCAGAGCTGCGATTTTTGCTGCCACCAGGATCCCATTGTCATTTGCACGATTCCTCATATTTACTGAACACTCTGTATGCCAGATACTGTGCTCCACACCTGTAAGGCAGGCATTGGGTTGGTCAAAAAGTTCATTTGAATTTTCTGTTAGATGTTACAAAAAACCTGCATGACCTTTTTGGCTAATCCAATACTGTATGTTTCCTCTCATTTTACAGATGAGAAACAGCAGAGAAGGGGTTCAACTTGAGTCCAGCTGATATTCTTAATAGACTTGCTATTCTACTAGAGGGGCTAGACAGGAAGAAAGAAGGAATGAACATTTGGGTTATAATTATGAGGTTCAGGATGGATGAAAATGAATGTGGAAAATACTAGAGAAATGAATGCCATTCTACTGTATGAGATTTGGGATTGGGAAAAAAGGGATTTGAAACATTCCATAGATGTAGAACTCAAAAGACTATGGAAACTGACAGAGTGTAAGAAAAAGAGAGGAAATGAAAAGGATCCTAAATACTGGCACGACACTTTATGGTTGCGGAAATATTGAAAGGACAATATTGGCTGTGGGTACCGAAGGGGAAATACATTCATTGCTGAATTCAGTGAATTTTCTGTACAAGTTGGCTATTTGTGTAGAACCAGTGAATTGTTCATTCATTTGTTCATTAATTCAGCACATAAGGGACACAGATCTATATTAAGCATTAGAGATAGATAATAAATAAAACTAGTTTTTTAAATAAAAATACAATAGATAAAACTAGTGCTTAGAAATGCATGGTCTGAAAGATATAGACTTGGTGTTTATTTGTTTATTCTTTAAAACATGTATTCAGGGTGTTCCAAAGCATGTGATATACGAAGCAGAGGGGATAGAGGAATTTGGGAAAATAAACATGATCATCAAGGGAAATGGTAAGAGAGGGTGAAACACCAGACTTCAGGGAGTGTCTATTTTAAGAGGTATAGGAAGGAGGAAGAGAAATTTGAAAAGAAGTGATAGTCAACGAGGGAAGAGATTATAACAACATAAAGTCCCAGAATGTGATGTATGAGAAAGAGTTTAAGAAGAAATTCACGAGAGCTCAATATGGCCAAATTCCACAAAGATGTCAATTAACATAAGAGGTATTTACAGACCTGTTTTGGAGGGATGAGAGGTCACTGAATGTAGGGAAAGCACGTTTGTTTATTCTTTTAAGTCTCGCATGAAGGAGACAGCAATGGCCCTATTACCTCTATTGCCTTAGAAGTAATAAGGCCATTGGGAAGATTTTTAAGGGTAAGTTTACAAAAAGGAGTTAGTGAAAAGGGACTGAGTCTAGATGTAAGGAGTAAGTTTTGGGGAGGCAAGTATTTTAGTGGAGTAAGATGGTATGTTAGGTGGAAAAATGGGGCGAAGGCCAAGGATGACCTTCTTTGTGACTTTTTCAAGCAAATTTTATAGCTAATAAGAACCAGGGGCAAAAACTGGAAAAGACTTGGGATTGAGGATGGCTATCATGGCTGAGAAAGTGGTGAGGGACCTCAGGGCTGGGGTATTTATTTCCTAGGGTCATCTTAACAAAGTCCCATGAATTGTTGCTGTAAAACAACAGAAATTTATACTCTCACAGTGCTGGAGGCTGAAGTCTGAAATCAAGGTGTTGGCACGGCTCCCTCCCAAGACCCTAGAAAAGGATCCTTCCTTGCCTCTTTCTATCTTCTGGTGGTGGCCAGCAATCCTTAGGATCCCTTGGTCAGTGGCAGAATAATTCCAATCTCTGTTTATATGGCCTTCTTTACTGTAAATCTATATTTCCAGATTTTTCTCTTATCAGGATATGCCATTGAACTTATGGTCCAGCCTAATCTAATACGACCCCCATCTTAACTTGATAACATATATAAAGACTGTATTTCCAAATAAGGTCACATTCTTAGATTCTAAGAGGACATACATTTTAGGGGGCTCTTACTCAATACAGTAAATTCATAAGAAAGCCGTGAAATGGTGGCTATAGAATAGATTGAATAGTCAAGAACTGACAAAGGCGATGATAAAATAAAGCAACCCAGTGTGGTTACGGGACCAAAGAGGATTCTGAAGTTAAAATTAACAGAAGTAAGAGGATGAGGGTTTTATTGACTGAAGGAAATTTTATAACTGGAGACATACGGGGTTAGGCATTTAGTTAAAGGTAGAGAATACAAGAACTTAGGTTCTTCATGCATTCCTATAGCCTCCTTATCCTACTCTGTAGAAAGATAATACATAAAGACCAACGATGCATAAAGAAGAGGAAAAAAAAAACAGGTCAGACTGTTAGCTTATGGGCTAAGCCTTTACTCATATATTCATTCATTCATTCAACAAGTATTTATTGAATGCTTACCATTCATTATAAAGTGTTCTAGGGATGCAACAGTAAAAACAAACAAACAAACAAAAACAAAACTCAAACACCTCTGATCTTACCTTTACAAAATTTGCATTCTGTGGGGAAAAAAGACAATAAACAAGGGTATAAATATACAAATACAGAATATGGCTCTTGTCCTCTCACAGAGGAAACGTAACACAGCCCTAAGGCTTAGCGTCCTCCTTAATCTCATGTATATCAACAAGCTTTTGTCTTAGTAAAGTAGTACAGTTTGAGAAATTTTTGTGCAATTCTTTTCTGTGTCTAGAGAAGTATAAAATATATCTGCCAACATGATGAATAAAAGGATGAAGAAACCATTCAGAAATGTGCCTGCATACAGTGGTGAGAAATTAAGTGAAAGCAAGACAGGATTTAGAAAAAAAATCTGTTTTGGTATGATAAGATATGGTATGCTTTAATCCTTTCTGTCTTAGGCCAAATTTCTCTGGATGAAATCAGAGCATTAAAACAGCAATAGGTCATTTGCGTATAATAAGTGATTATCTTCCTTTTTGGCCAACTGGCATTTGCCAAATGGTGCTTCTTGTATTTGTTGGTGAACTTTTCTTCTATGAATCCTGGGGGGCAGCAGATACTGAATCACACCAAGATACTACAAAACCCCTTGCAGCTAGGGTACTGGCACAAGATAAAGCCTCAACCAAAAACAACCATGTGTGGTCTGATGGCTATTTCAAGATCGAACTCTGAGCACAGAAGTGGCGCAATGCAAATGTAGTGTCATGGTCAGTGGCGGTACCATTTCTCATCTCCAACCCATTTCCAGTGTGGATCTGGGTGCTGCCCTGGTCACTTGGCCTCAGGCCCACTTCTTACATGTGCTCAATAGTCCTGGGACTTCCCATATATTAATCTTAAAAAATTTTTTTTTTTTCCTATTTCAATCTGTCCACTGTCAGCTTCGGTTACTTATGTCCAAGAAAACTAACTGATAAATTGACTTTCTAGGGATGTTTTTCAGTTATTTTTTCTTTATTCATTCATTCAGATAATTATTGAGTGCTTACTATATGCTAGGTACTTTAAGTCAATTGACAGTACAGTGATAAATAAGACATATCTAGTTTCAAAGTCCTTGGAAAATTCATAGTTTGGGGCAGAAGACAGACAGGTAAGCAAACAACTGCAGTAAGATGAACTATATGAGGTGACAGGACAAGAGAGCAAAGAAGGAACTCTGCTAGTTTTCACCCTAATCCATACTTGGAGGTCCACAGGGAGGTGGGAGCCCGATTAGATGCTCAGGGTTGAGAAAGCAGGGTCCATATCCTGAGAAAACTATCAAGAACTACAGAGAGAGGGAAGTGTCTTAACCTAGCAGAGAAATGAAATAGATTCCAAGCCATACTGGAAGTAGGATTCCAAACCATATTGGAAAACCAAGCAGACAGCTACCTCCCAGGGATCCAGACCAGTGGACATCAGGACACAGACTAGTTTCCTGTTAGAGGTGGGTCTTATTAGTGCTGGGATGGAGTGAAATCAAGTCAGCTGGTAGTCTGTCTTCATCCTGGCATTTGATTTTTTCAGATACTGCTATTATGAAACTATGGGCTTACATGTATTTGCCAGGCACACATATGTGTGATTTAATTTAATCTTCCGAAGATTTTTGAAATAGAGTCTATTACAGTTGTGGTGGAATGTTCTAGTTCTCCATCTTACCATGTTATCCATTTTCCTGGGGCCATGCAAGACTATGTTTTCCAACTTTCCTTGCAGTTGACTGTGGTCATGTGATTGTATCTGTTCTAGTGGAATATGAGTAGAAGTAATATGTGCTGTAAGACCACAGCCAAGTTTCCTCAATGTTCTGTATTTCTTTCAGTAAGCTCGACCCATTGAAACCCAGCCTGGACTCTAGTGATTAAAACAAAGCTCTAGGGAGGAGCAGAGCAACAGGAACACAGTCCCTGGAATTCTCTAGGCCAGAATACTGCAGTGGGTAGCCTTTCCCATCTCCAGGGGATCTTCCCAACCCAGGGGTCGAACCCAGGTCTCCTGCATTGTGGGCAGATTCTTTACCAGCTGAGCCACAAGGGAAATGCAAGAATACTGGAGTGGGTAGCCTATCCCTTCTCCAGGGGATCTTCCCGACCCAGGAATTGAACTGGGGTCTCTTGCATTACAGGCAGATTCTTTACCAACTGAGCTACCAGGGAAGCCCAATGAAGACCAAGGAAACCATAAATAAAATGAAAAAACAAAAACAGCCCTCCAGATGGGATAAAATATTTGCAAATGAAGCAACTGACAAGGGTTTAATCTCCAAAATATATGAATGGCACATGCAGTTCAATATCAAGAAAAGAAAACATCCCAATTAAAAAGTGGCTGGAAGACCTAGATATACATTTTCCAAGGAAGCCGTACAGATGGTTAAGAAACACGTGAAAAGACGCTCAGCATCACTAATTATTAGAGAAATGTGAGTCAAAACTACAATGAGGTATCACCTCACATGATCAGTATGACAATCATCAACAAACCTACAAACAAGAAAAGCTGGAGAGGGTGTGGAGAAAAGCAGACCCTCCTACACTATTGGTGGGAATGTAAACTGGTACAGCCATTATGGAGAACAGCATGGACATACCTTAAAACACTGGAAACAGAGTTACCATATGATGCAACAATCCCACCCCTTGGTGTACATATATCAGGAGAAATACATACTTTGAAAAGATACACGCATCCTAATGTTCACTGCAGCACTATTTACAATAGCCAGGACGTGGAAGCAATCTAAACGTCCATCAACAGAGGAACGGATAAAGATGCTGCTGCACATATACAGAACAGAATATTACTCAGATGTAAGAACAAAATAACGTCATTTGTGGCAACGTGAATGGACCTAGAAATTATCATACGAAGTGAAGTAAGTCAGAGAAAAACAAATAACAGACTGTTTACATGTGGAATTGAAAAGAAAAGGTACAAATGAACTTATCTACAAAACAAAAATAGAATTACAGATGTAGAAGATAAACTTATGGTTACCAGGAGATAAAGGGGGAAGGCATAAATTGGAAGACTGGGATTGAGATATACCCATTACTATACATAAAGCTACGTATAAAATAGATATCTAATAAGGACCTACTGTATAGCACAGGGAACTCTATACAATACTTCGTAATAGCCTATATGGGGAGAACATCTAAAAAAGAGTAGACACACGTATACATATGAAAGACTCACTTTACTGCACATCTGAAACTAACATAACATTGTAAATCAGCTTTATTCCAATAAAAATTTTAAAAAAGAGCTCTGAGTGATTTTGTTCTATAGGGTGGTGTTACCCACCAATCTGGAATGTTCCTTTTAGACTCAGATGTGTGGAAGATAGAAACTTCTAATATACTTAAGCCACTGGGTTAGTGTCAGATGTCTTTGTTATAGTGGCCTAGACTCGGGCTAAACGAATATTCTCCCGCATTCTGTATTTACCAAGTGTCGCCATTGCTCTGTTGGAGATGGCAACCCTGAGCCCCAAGAGAGACAGAGTGGTCCTGAGACCATACATGCAACAGACATAAATCAGATCTGCATGACTACAGATTTTGCATTCTCAAACACTCTTCCACTTGGCCTAGGACTGGCCAGGACAAACAGACTAGACCAGACTAGACAGTGTTTGCTATTGAGAAAAATGCCAAGGAGACCAGAGACAGACTTTCCCCACAACATTTCTCATCTGGAGAAAATGTACAGTCATGCAGTTAAGACTGGTCAAAAGGCTATGTAAAAGGCAGAGATGTCTGAAAATCTTCCTATAAAACTGGAAGAGAGCTCATTAATAGGAACATGTACCATTTGTGGAGCAGAACAAACAAACAGATTTTTGGCAAAGAGATTTACTTCCAAGAAGAAAAGAAGTGCCTGGGGGGCAGACTGCTGACACACAGATGTGAGAACAAGATGTTTGCACCAGCTGTGCACTAAAGAAAGTTACTGCAACTATCAATTTTCTATTTTTGTTTTAGTAATTTATCAGTTAGACTTATCACACTGAGAGCGCTTCATAATAGGGACTGCGGTTTTGAAAATACAGAGTTAGCAACTGTTCCTAATACACACCCGGGCTCACACGCAGTCTGGGGAGAGGAGCCATGGAAAGGACAAGTGTCAGCTCTGTGTATTCTGTGCATCCGTGGGTTCCCATTACCTCAGCTTCAAATTATGCTTGTTCATGAAGAACAGGTGTTGGAAATAAAATCAAGGGGAAACCACTATGAATTCAGCCCCTCTAAAGTCATTGCAAGAATTTCTAAAATTACTCTTCTTAGACAAATTGCTCCCACAGGCCCAGATGATTTTTTATCTTGAGAGTGCACACGGGATACTAAATCTTCCTGCCGACACCAACTCGTTTTCAGACGAGGCCAGAGATCCCATTCATCATGCATGCAGGGCTCGGGGTGCCTGTGCCACATTAAAGGTTAAAGCTGAGAAAGTCTAGGCAGTTCTGCCCCGGACTAGTGTGCGGAGGTCATGTCCACAGACCCGCGGGAGATTTTCCTTTTGGTAACACATAAGGATGAGTAAGTTCATTAGTGATTTAAATTTAAAAAGCCCAGGATTGAAGTGAAAATATTTAAACTCATTTGTGTAAACAGAATCTTTCAAGATGAAGAGAATAAACAATTTAAGCATTAGTGAGCTCCAAAGGAGTGGAGTATGTGTGCATTTATATAATTTCTTAAAAGTGATAGACAAGTTATTTAGATTATTTTTTAATGATTTCTCCACCAAACCTACAGTTTAATACACACATTTATTAGAGTCAAATTCCAGTGCCTGGCACCTGCTCAGGTTGATATCAAGTTTACTTTGGGGAATGGAATTTTGTTTGGAGTCAAAAGAGTTCACTCTGTAAATTATCTTTCCCAGTGCTTCAAGGTTCATGGCCACAGAGTTTTCTGCTGCACCAAGGAGAACAAAATAAGGCAAACATCAGAGAAGAAAGCTAAGTTCACTCATTAGCAACTTCATAAACACTGTTGGACTGGCAAATTAATAGCTAATGTCATATCACAAAAATTTTAGAAGTATATTCTTTTCTCACGCTTAAAGCCTATGTCATCGGTCTGAGCCTGCAGTAGATCAGACGAGAGAATATAATCAACTGCTCAAACCTGGCTTTAGTCAAATCTAGACAAAATAAATTATGGGATAAAGACATCATCTTAGATTACCTTTCAAAAATTGACAATCAAGACAGGAAAGATTAAAATTTTATCTACCAAATTAGTTGCATTCATCTCTTGAACTAATGCTGCCAAAGTGGCAGAAATCAAACCGAACTCAGTCAAGAAATACTGAAAGAAGTAATACCCGAGGGAAAATGAAATGCATTCAGCCAAAGAAGCAAAAACAAATAATGGAAACACACACCCTTTAGTTAATTTCTACTAGGAAAATGCTTCTTTGCTGGGGCGGTAGGTACCTGCACATTTGTGTCAAATCTGAACAGTTGAAAAATCACAAATTCAGGGCTACTGAATCTTTAGCCCACTTGGTGTACACAAAATGGAATTTTAATACAGGATCAGAATCTGTAGCATTGGCTTATCTGTTACTTCCATTCAGGGTAGGCCCCTGGAGACACAGTTTTTCTCCTATACTAAGAAGTGAACAGGTTTACTACCTGGTTTCTACCTAAATCCACCCAGCCAAATCCAGGAGAATGCAAACTACTCTTCAATTCTTAATTTTAATTCTTTCACATGAAGCTAATTTTAAAAGATTTAGACACTATACTACTATAAACTAATTACATCATGAAAAATTATGTCAGAACTGTTACTTATTTCTAGCCACAAGGACTGGAGAAGGCAATGGCACCCCACTCCAGTACTCTTGCCTGGAAAATCCCATGGACGGAGGAGCCTGGTAGGCTACAATCCATTGAGTTGCTAAGAGTCGGACATGACTGAATGACTTCACTTTCATTTTTCACTGTCCTGCATTGGAGAAGCAAATGGCAAACCACTCCAGTGTTCTTGCCTTGAGAATCCCAGGGATGCCGGAGCCTGGTGGGCTGCCGTCTATGGGGTCGCACAGAGTCGGACATGACTGAAGCGACTTAGCAGCAGCAGCAGCAGCCACAAAGACCAATGAAATTCATTCAGCAGCCACAAGGACCAATGAAATTCATTTAACTAATTGTCCTTCTTTCCCAGATTAAATCCATTTTTTGGGTAAAGACAGGCTTCGCCTGGCCACAAAAAGTTATCATCATAGTGCATTTGACTGGCCATGATTCCGGGTGGACTGGCGGAAGGTTTTGGTAACTCTGACCATTTCCTAGAGGATGCTCACTCTCACTGCAAAGAGAAAATGTTGGGATTACAATGAAGGGGAGTGACTTAGTAAAAGAAGGAGACCAAAGGTGAACACGTGGAAAGTAAACCAATTTTCTTGACCTGCTAGATGAGTCTGCTAGGGCTTCTGTAACAGTGTACCACGGAGTGAGTGGCATCAGTTCAGTTCAGTTCAGTACAGCTGCTCAGTTGTGTTCGACTCTTTGCGACCCCATGAATTGCAGCACGCTAGGCCTCCCTGTCCATCATCAACTCCTGGAGTTCACTCAAACTCATGTCCATAGAGTCGGTGATGCCATCTAGCCATCTCATCCTCGGTCGTCCCCTTCTCCTCCTGCCCCCATCCCTCTCAGCATCAGAGTCTGCCAATGAGTCAACTCTTTGCACGAGGTGGCCAAAGTACTGGAATTTCAGCTTTAGCATCATTCCTTCCAAAGAAATCCCAGGGCTGATCTCCTTCAAAATGGACTGGTTGGATCTCCTTGCAGTCCAAGGGACTCTCAAGAGTCTTCTCCAACACCACAGTTCAAAAGCATCAATTTTTCGGCACAGCCTTCTTCACAGTCCAACTCTCACATCCATACATGACCACTGGAAAAACCATAGCCTTGACTAGACGGACCTTTGTTGGCCAAATAGTGTCTCTGCTTTTGAATATGCCTTCTAGGTTGGTCATAACTTTCCTTCCAAGGAGTAAGCACCTTTTAATTTCATGGCTTAAACAACAGAAACTGAAAACCTCACAGTTCTGGAGTCTGTCGTTGTTGTTGTCTAGGCACTAAGTCATGTCCGGCTCTTTGTGACCCCATGGACTGCAACCCGCCAGACTCCACTTGTCTGTGGGATTTCCCAGGCAAGAACACTGGAGTGAGTTACCATTTCCTTCTCTGGGGGATCTTCCCAAGATTAAGGTACCGACAGAGTTTGATCCTTTTGAAGGCTGTGAGAGAAGGATGTGTTACTGTCTGCTCTCTTGGCTTGTAGATGGCCATCTCCTCCCTGTGTTTGTTCCAGTGCAGACTACAGGACTGGCAAAATGGCAGGTGTATGTTGTAAGACCTTATAACAGGAGTACCTGAGGAAAGGTAAATATTTGACAAGCCTATCAAAAATTTTACAGTATTACAATAAGAAAATCTGGAATTAATTTATTTTTCATTTCAAATTATAGAAATGTTTTGTGCTTATGGTATAGCATTTTTAATGTCCTGCTTTCACATTCATGACCTCAAATGTTCAGTGCAGAGCTCTGGGGGAACTCTTTCTCTCCTTCTATTTCTGTTCCAAGTGCCAAAGCTATGGAGACTTAGTGAAGATTGTTTTTATGAATAGATGCAATGAATTAGAAACAACGAATTGAGAACAATGACTTAATATCTAGTGACTTTCTCATCCTTTTCTTTCATGAAATAAACCACTGTGTAGTATCACCCTTATTCTTTCATGTTATTAAATTTCTTGTCAAAATCTTCCTTAAACCACAGAGACAAAGATGAATTCTCCCTCTGTGAGTCTGAGCAGTTAAATTTACTTCTCTGACATACTGCAAGTTGATTTAGAGCTAATCTGTCTCCTTTTTATTGGCTTCGTGTAAAACATTGCTCTTCTTGGTTTCTTTTCTTTCCTTCTGCATTGTCTTGTAGAAATATGTAATTTCAATTTATACCATAAGAAATTAGTCTTTCTGAGAAAAATTCAAGAAGACTTTTATAACAAAAGAAAAACATACATTACTCATATGCTTTTGAATTTCCTCCAGTGTAACCAAAGTTGGAATGTAAAAAATCTGAGGGGAGTGGGAGTGATAATCAATACCTGGAAAGGAACACTAATGAAAAGGACAAACCACGTTCCAGACACAGTTAGCAACATGACAAAATGTTGCTTCTACTATTTATCTGAGCTAATCTGACCTTCCACTCCTCCAAAGGCTAAGAATATTTGACTTAGATTCATGATACCACATTCAATCCCCCTATTTATTTTATTAATGAACAGATACATTGCAGACCTGTAGGAACAGAAGAAAAGAAACACATCAGTAATTTCAGAAAACCAGTATCGATTACCAGAGAACCAGTCCCAGAAATGAATCTCATTTTCTGATATTTGCTAAATTTGAGATGTGGGCAAATAAGAAACTATTTCAGTGGAAGTTCAGCCTTAGGCTTCTAGGATACCTTTTTGCAAAAATTTGGATTAGGTGATAGGACAGTTAAGTAGACAGATATCTGTTTGAACGATTATGTTTAAAGTTGATTGATGAATTAAAGTCATTGTAGAGGAATTCTAGTGGTGGGGGGTGGGGACAAAATTCAAAAGCAATTCTTATTCAACATGTTTTCATTCAATATTATTTATTGATACTGTTCTCTGTGGCAGGTGTTTGGGCTACACATTGGGGATGTCACTATGTAGATGTCACAATGCCAGACACGGTTGGACATTCTGAATCCTTGCAATTTTGCGGGAAACCCAAGGAAGATGAGAGCACTAACAGTAGGGAGTGATACATCCTGTGCATACTATGAATACTATAGCAGGATTAGGGATACAGTGATAAAGGATACTTTATACAGTGATAAAGGTGTGCCTAAAAGAGAAAGAGTGTAACAGAATCTTAGAGAAAGCGTTATGGGGGAAATGCATCTTGAATGAGAGCTGAAAGGTAACTAAAACTGAACCTGGTAAAATGCAAGGTGAGTGTGGGAGAACATCCTCAGGGAAAGATGTTTCAGGGAGAAGGAAAAACATACACAAATGTCCTTTGTCTCATCAGTAACTCGCATAAGGATTAAAGAGGCCAGAATAACGGTCAATGGTGTTGTCTCCCTAATATTCATTGCATACCAACATCTTAGTGAAAGGCTTAGNACCCTCACTGCAAAGAGAAAATGTTGGGATTACAATGAAGGGGAGTGACTTAGTAAAAGAAGGAGACCAAAGGTGAACACGTGGAAAGTAAACCAATTTTCTTGACCTGCTAGATGAGTCTGCTAGGGCTTCTGTAACAGTGTACCACGGAGTGAGTGGCATCAGTTCAGTTCAGTTCAGTACAGCTGCTCAGTTGTGTTCGACTCTTTGCGACCCCATGAATTGCAGCACGCTAGGCCTCCCTGTCCATCATCAACTCCTGGAGTTCACTCAAACTCATGTCCATAGAGTCGGTGATGCCATCTAGCCATCTCATCCTCGGTCGTCCCCTTCTCCTCCTGCCCCCATCCCTCTCAGCATCAGAGTCTGCCAATGAGTCAACTCTTTGCACGAGGTGGCCAAAGTACTGGAATTTCAGCTTTAGCATCATTCCTTCCAAAGAAATCCCAGGGCTGATCTCCTTCAAAATGGACTGGTTGGATCTCCTTGCAGTCCAAGGGACTCTCAAGAGTCTTCTCCAACACCACAGTTCAAAAGCATCAATTTTTCGGCACAGCCTTCTTCACAGTCCAACTCTCACATCCATACATGACCACTGGAAAAACCATAGCCTTGACTAGACGGACCTTTGTTGGCCAAATAGTGTCTCTGCTTTTGAATATGCCTTCTAGGTTGGTCATAACTTTCCTTCCAAGGAGTAAGCACCTTTTAATTTCATGGCTTAAACAACAGAAACTGAAAACCTCACAGTTCTGGAGTCTGTCGTTGTTGTTGTCTAGGCACTAAGTCATGTCCGGCTCTTTGTGACCCCATGGACTGCAACCCGCCAGACTCCACTTGTCTGTGGGATTTCCCAGGCAAGAACACTGGAGTGAGTTACCATTTCCTTCTCTGGGGGATCTTCCCAAGATTAAGGTACCGACAGAGTTTGATCCTTTTGAAGGCTGTGAGAGAAGGATGTGTTACTGTCTGCTCTCTTGGCTTGTAGATGGCCATCTCCTCCCTGTGTTTGTTCCAGTGCAGACTACAGGACTGGCAAAATGGCAGGTGTATGTTGTAAGACCTTATAACAGGAGTACCTGAGGAAAGGTAAATATTTGACAAGCCTATCAAAAATTTTACAGTATTACAATAAGAAAATCTGGAATTAATTTATTTTTCATTTCAAATTATAGAAATGTTTTGTGCTTATGGTATAGCATTTTTAATGTCCTGCTTTCACATTCATGACCTCAAATGTTCAGTGCAGAGCTCTGGGGGAACTCTTTCTCTCCTTCTATTTCTGTTCCAAGTGCCAAAGCTATGGAGACTTAGTGAAGATTGTTTTTATGAATAGATGCAATGAATTAGAAACAACGAATTGAGAACAATGACTTAATATCTAGTGACTTTCTCATCCTTTTCTTTCATGAAATAAACCACTGTGTAGTATCACCCTTATTCTTTCATGTTATTAAATTTCTTGTCAAAATCTTCCTTAAACCACAGAGACAAAGATGAATTCTCCCTCTGTGAGTCTGAGCAGTTAAATTTACTTCTCTGACATACTGCAAGTTGATTTAGAGCTAATCTGTCTCCTTTTTATTGGCTTCGTGTAAAACATTGCTCTTCTTGGTTTCTTTTCTTTCCTTCTGCATTGTCTTGTAGAAATATGTAATTTCAATTTATACCATAAGAAATTAGTCTTTCTGAGAAAAATTCAAGAAGACTTTTATAACAAAAGAAAAACATACATTACTCATATGCTTTTGAATTTCCTCCAGTGTAACCAAAGTTGGAATGTAAAAAATCTGAGGGGAGTGGGAGTGATAATCAATACCTGGAAAGGAACACTAATGAAAAGGACAAACCACGTTCCAGACACAGTTAGCAACATGACAAAATGTTGCTTCTACTATTTATCTGAGCTAATCTGACCTTCCACTCCTCCAAAGGCTAAGAATATTTGACTTAGATTCATGATACCACATTCAATCCCCCTATTTATTTTATTAATGAACAGATACATTGCAGACCTGTAGGAACAGAAGAAAAGAAACACATCAGTAATTTCAGAAAACCAGTATCGATTACCAGAGAACCAGTCCCAGAAATGAATCTCATTTTCTGATATTTGCTAAATTTGAGATGTGGGCAAATAAGAAACTATTTCAGTGGAAGTTCAGCCTTAGGCTTCTAGGATACCTTTTTGCAAAAATTTGGATTAGGTGATAGGACAGTTAAGTAGACAGATATCTGTTTGAACGATTATGTTTAAAGTTGATTGATGAATTAGTCATTGTAGAGGAATTCTAGTGGTGGGGGGTGGGGACAAAATTCAAAAGCAATTCTTATTCAACATGTTTTCATTCAATATTATTTATTGATACTGTTCTCTGTGGCAGGTGTTTGGGCTACACATTGGGGATGTCACTATGTAGATGTCACAATGCCAGACACGGTTGGACATTCTGAATCCTTGCAATTTTGCGGGAAACCCAAGGAAGATGAGAGCACTAACAGTAGGGAGTGATACATCCTGTGCATACTATGAATACTATAGCAGGATTAGGGATACAGTGATAAAGGATACTTTATACAGTGATAAAGGTGTGCCTAAAAGAGAAAGAGTGTAACAGAATCTTAGAGAAAGCGTTATGGGGGAAATGCATCTTGAATGAGAGCTGAAAGGTAACTAAAACTGAACCTGGTAAAATGCAAGGTGAGTGTGGGAGAACATCCTCAGGGAAAGATGTTTCAGGGAGAAGGAAAAACATACACAAATGTCCTTTGTCTCATCAGTAACTCGCATAAGGATTAAAGAGGCCAGAATAACGGTCAATGGTGTTGTCTCCCTAATATTCATTGCATACCAACATCTTAGTGAAAGGCTTAGGGACTACAAGGAGATCCAACCAGTCCATTCTGAAGGAAATCAGCCCTGGGATTTCTTTGGAAGGAATGATGCCGAAGCTGAAACTCCAGTACTTTGGCCACCTCGTGCGAAGAGTTGACTCACTGGAAAAGACTCTGATGCTGGGAGGGATTGGGGACAGGAGGAGAAGGGAACGACAGAGGATGAGATGGCTGGATGGCGTCACTGACTCGATGGACATGAGTCTGAGTGAACTCGGGAGTTGGTGATGGACAGGGAGGCCTGGCGTGCTGCGATTCATGGGGTCGCAAAGAGTCAGACACGACTGAGTGACTGAACTGAACTGAACTGAACTGAAGGACTTATACTCTGACCACATTTTGAGGAATTGGACTTGACTGGTTAAATCAATCCTTGCCATATTCTTTGCCGATGATTAGTTCAAAGTCCTGGCTTAAGATGCTCAGTCACAGTGGCTTCTGACGTGAGAAGAAGGTGGGCTGGTGTGGCCCAGTGGGGGGCTTCTGGGAGACTGCCAGTGGACAAGAAGATGTATCCTGTCTGATGTGAGTGATAGCATGAAGCCTAGAATGCTCTGGCAGGCATCCTATGACCACAAGGAGGGACATCAAGCCTTGGGATGGAGATGACACTACAGTCGAGCGAAGCATGGGAAGCCATGAGTCCTCCATAACATAACATGACTGAGACATCCAGTTCCGGAGCCTGGCTTACCCCTGCCTTTTGTTATATGAGCCAAAGTCTCCTATGTTAATTAAACAAGTCTGACTTAGACTTGTGTTTTTAATTGATGTATAATTTATTTACAGCATTATATTAGTTTCAGGTGTACAACAGTGATCCAGTACTTTTACAGATTCCATTAAAACAAATAACCAAACAATGGCTACAGTTTTCTATGCTGTACAATACATTCTTGTTGCCTTTTTCATACGCCTTTGCATCTCTTAATTCCATACCTCTATCTTGTCCTTCTTCCTTTTCCTCTGTTCACTGGTAACTGTTCGTTTACTTTCTATATCTGTGAGTCTGTTTCCATTTTGCTATATAAAGTCATTTGTTATATATTTTAGATGCCCCAGAATTTTTCTTTCTTGGTCTGACTTACTTCATAAGCATAATATTCTCTAGGTCTATCTGTATTGCTTCAAATGGAAGAATTTCATTATTTTTAATGGCTGAATAAAATTCCACTGTCTAAATAGATCTAAAATATAATGTGATTTATGTCAAAGAGTGTTCTGCCTATGTTCTCTTCTAGGAGTTTTGTGGTTTCAGGTCTTATATTTAGATCTTTACTTTGTAGCTTTTCTAATAAAAAAGCACTATCAGAAACATAAAGTACAAAAATTAGTCCCATTAAAAATCCCATCAGAAATAATAAAATACCTAGGAAAAAACTTACCCAAGGAGGTGAAAGACTTATAGCCTGAAAATTAAAAACACTGATGAAGGAAATGAAAGATGACACAAAGAAATGGAAAAATATCCCATGTTCTTGATTTGAAATAATTACTATTATTAAAATGACCACAGTACCCCAAAGGTTCTATAGATTTAATGCAATCTGTATCAAAATACTCATGACATTTTGCACAGAACTATAAGAAGCAATCCTCAAATTTATATGGAACCACAGAAGGCTCTGAATTGCCAGTATTATCTTGAAGAAAAAGAACTAAGCTAGAGGTATCACTCGTTCCAACTATACTACAAAGGTACAGTAATCAAAACAGTGTGATACAGGCATAAAAACAGACACAAAGATCAAAGAATATCATACAGAGTCTAGGGAGAAAAAAAACCATGCACCTATGGTAAATTAATCTGTGTCAATGGAGGCAAGAATATACAATGAATAAAAGAGTCTCTTCAACAAGTGGTGCTGGTAAAACTAGACAGCTACATGTAAAAGAATAAGATAGAACATTTATTCACACCATATTAAAAAAAACCCTAAAAATGGATTATAGATTTCTGTTTGCAGCTGAAAATCTTTAAATAATAATGATGGATAATCATATTGACAGCTGATGCAAGAGTAGGAAAGATAGCAAATAACTTAGATGAACATGAGAATCAATGTGTTATTTATGGGGTAGTGATGGGGGCTTGGGAAAACAGGAGGAGATTTAATATGGATAAGTATAAAACTTGGTGATTATATATACTATATATCAATAATATAAATATAAAATAATAATAAATAAATAATATATTTTTAAATCATACAAGACAATGGAATGGAGGAAATGCAGATGCTATGATTTATGTAAAGAATCTCTAGGGATGTTGTAGAACAACATTTGATAATTAAGTGTATCACATGGATTCCAACTGAGGTTGAATTAGAGTAATAATTTTTAAAAGTCATAGTCCCATATTTTTGCATGAGATGCTTATACTTCATAAAGGCTCCACATCCTTGGAACAATATTTGTAAAGGTTCAATGATACCCTTGGAAAGTAGAGAAAAGGCAGGTCTAGGAATGAAATAGTTGAAGGGACTAGAAATGAGAAGCACAGGTATTATAAATGATGGTTTACACATGCAACTAACTCTTCCTCTCCTTTGCATTCATGGCAGACATTAACGTTCAATCACAAGGTTTTCTCCTGCTGTACCAGAGGGCTCATAACGGGAAGGAACCCCTTTTCACAAGGCAGCTCCCTAGGCATAAAGTCTCAAACAGAATCCAACCTGGTTTACAAGATAAGACTTATTTACCACATTTAATTTTCCTGGACAATACATGACTTCAGCAGTGGGTTGCAAACTAAAGTGCCTTTGGATGCCAGACAGGTAATCAAATGAAAAAGCTACAGTATGGCAGAAACTGGGACAGAGATGCTTAGTCTGAAAGCATGCAAGCTCAAAATTAAACAATAACAACAACTTGACTGTTCAGCCTAAATAACAATGGTCTGCATACCAAAGCTAGTCCTTAAGTAGTTGTGTTCTCTCTGACATATGGAGTCATAAAACATTCTTCAAATAATTGAAATGTGGACATATAAAAGAATAATTATTATGTATCTCTTTCAGGAAGAGATGGGGTTCCATGGTGGCTCAGACAGTAAAGAATCTGCCTGCAATTCAGGAGAATATAGTTCCATCACTGGATTGGGAGATCCACTGGCGAAGGAAATGGAAACCTACTCTAATATTCTTGCCTGGAGAATTCTATGGACAGAGGAGCCTGGTGGGCTACCTACAGTCCATGGGGTCTCAAAGAGTTGGACACAACTGAGCAACTAACATACTTCAAGATCAAAAAGGATGAATGGTTGAAGTTATGGGTAGACTAAAGTATAATTTTATAATTATTGAAATGGTCAAATAATAATTTACTTTCTGTTAATATTATGAAAACTGCTAGTAACAAATCCAGATAGTCAACCCTCTCTGGATCAGATTTTTAAAGCTAAATCCATAAAATCTTTATACATAAAAGATATGATCGTTTACATTTTTTCTAGGGAAAAGTTACGTGGCTTTTCCCAGTTTGTTTAAAATTTTAACTCCAACTGTTTAAATAGTTGTGGTAGAAATGAGGGCATGTGTTTACCAAAATTTGCTTACATTTCTTTCTGGGCACAGAAGATGACTGTATTTCCTCACTCAGTTATGTAACTGAGCTCTGGATAGTGGGTCAAGTCCAGACCTACTCCCTAAAACTTCTCACTTCTCTTCTGTGCTCCTTCTTTTCCCTTGTTTTAAAGAAATAAATTATTTCCTAAGCCCCTGAGATCTGGGATTGTTTGTTACAAAAGTTAGTTTCTCCTGGCCAATTCAAAAATACTCTGTGGACAGCAAGTTTAATAATTTATCAAGGTTGCAAATGTATTTCATGCAATTGTATTGCACGAATTGAAACAAAGTGTTTTAAAACAAATCAGGTTTTAAATAAAAATTCTTTAACATATGTATTACAAAATTGGCATGTACATATCTTGGGGTTGTAAGGTCTTCAAGCTTAATGATGGTAAGGCGACAAATAACAATATACTGTTACACTTTTGCAAATAATTTCTCTAGGGATGTTCAAGTTCCAGATTTTCATGGGTTCAAGTTCCAAACATTAAGGATATATTTACACGAGCCTTCTATAAAAGTTATTTATTTGACAAGGTAATTTTCTTCCATATTTATGTTGTGAATAAATCCATGAATGGTATGTTATTTTAATGCATTGCTCTAAAATCTCCAATGCCCTCCCATAAAGTTCAGATGCACTTCTCTGAACCCTCACTGCACTTTAGAATCACCTGAAGGAAAATTTAGCAACAGATATTTAATCCTACCTTGAGAAATTCTGATTTAACTGGCCATTAATATTTTTGAAAGTCCCTCAAGTGATTCTAATCTGTAGTCCAGTAGAGAATAGGGGTCCATAGGATCAAGTTTTATCTCCTCAGCATGGTATTTCTTGCTTTTCCTAATAGAGTCAACTCAATCTAGCTTCAGAACTAACCATGTGCCACCAATCTTACCCTGTTTAATCTTATCTTCAATTGCTATTAAAAAAAAAATCTTTGTTATTCCTAATAATGTCTTGAGTAAGTCGCATGGCTTCTTTTTATATTTGGAAATAGTAACAAACTAAAAACCATTTGCCCCTAAGTCATTCATACTCCTATTCACCTATGTCTGCACAATATACAGAAAAGCAAGCCAAAATATTCTGTTTTGGAGTTTTGAAATGGCCATGTTATATAATTTTTGCTAACAAGGTCAAAATTCCTGGCAGGATTTTCTTTCTTGAAATAAAGGCAAAATGTGGAGTGAAAAGGGAAAAAAAAAAAAAAAAGAAACCTATGTTTCTTTGCACTCTTCCTTCCTGTCTGAACAAAGATGTGAAGCCTAGCAGTACTGCAGCCATCTGTGACCATGTGGTAAAACAATGTGAAGATGAAGGCCCACAGATCAAAGGTGGAAAAACAGAAGAGCCCGTATCCCTGTCGATACCACTGAACTGCTATGTGACTCCTGAATCACCAGCTAATGGCTACACCAAAGTTGTTAAGCTACTAAAGTGGGTTTTTCTGTGGCTTGCAGCAAAATGTTTTCCTAAATAAAATTACTATGATTATATTTTGAACTATTTGATTCATCAGATTACTGGAAAATAAATTCAAAACACTTTTAACAGCAATTTTGGTGTCAGAATTGAAGAAAAACAATATACTACAACACTGTGATTAACTTTATAATGAGCAGAGGTTATACTTAACTGGGTAGGAGAAACAGTGGGACCATAATTTGAGGATGTCCAGAGAAATATTAATTGTGTGTTTTGAAAACAGCTTTAGAAATGTACTTTTTCTTATATGTCTGTATTTACAATTTTTTCCCCTATCTCTATCAATCCTTTTACACATTCATTTATGAAATCAATGTGGCACCTCAGATCTACAAAATGGCTGGTGGTTATATTTAAATTATTCATTGCAGATTAACAAGGCTTTTAGATGAACATGATTTTGGTTATTCAGGGGTTGCATAAATTCATAATGGGATACAAGGTCTTTCTTGCGCATTTGTCACTCAAGAATATTCCTTTGATGAATTCAGTTAGAATTTACTCAGCTGTCAGGGTCTAATGAATAATGAAAAAATTGATCCTAGAAGATTGAGGTATTTGGTGTGGAATTCCGTATATTTAAAATGTATCCTTTACTATACATATCTACTTTGAAATCAAATGTTTGGGTTCTATATCAAATGGGTTTTGAAGCCCAAGTATGCATTTTTTTTGGTAATGAAAATGGTCTATAAAGTATTTATGACAAAGTTCAAAATCTAAGGTTAATACAAAAGGGTTTGAAAGCAATCACCAGGTAAGTAGAAATTTAGCATAGGAAATGAAAGGCAAAGATGGGGAAATAAAATGAAGAGAAGCAGTGGGCAGAGAGGGATTTGAAAGGAACATTAATACTTCACATAATGAAAAAGATTATAGGTAGATGATCGTGAATATGGTAATGGTGAGGAATAACGGATGGAGTTACTTCATTCTGCACTAGAGAAAACTGATAATAAATAAAAGTCAGTTGGCAGATCTGTGGGTGTTCTGGACTTTTAAAAGATCAATAAATCAAGTGCTTATAACATGAGTTTCAGAATGAGGAAAGCACGTGGGGCCTGCATCTCATTTCCTAGGCTTTAGGAAAATGCATGGTATGTCTATCGCCAAACAAAAACAAGTCCAAGAGAGCTATTTAACATACACCAGTGAAAATAAAGATCAACAGAAACTGCCTGCTAAAAATGTTTCTAGAGGAATTGAAAAGCGATGAGGTCCTCATTATTTCTACTTCTCTACAGATTGCCAGTGTGCCTCTATNGCATAAATTCATAATGGGATACAAGGTCTTTCTTGCGCATTTGTCACTCAAGAATATTCCTTTGATGAATTCAGTTAGAATTTACTCAGCTGTCAGGGTCTAATGAATAATGAAAAAATTGATCCTAGAAGATTGAGGTATTTGGTGTGGAATTCCGTATATTTAAAATGTATCCTTTACTATACATATCTACTTTGAAATCAAATGGTTGGGTTCTATATCAAATGGGTTTTGAAGCCCAAGTATGCATTTTTTTTGGTAATGAAAATGGTCTATAAAGTATTTATGACAAAGTTCAAAATCTAAGGTTAATACAAAAGGGTTTGAAAGCAATCACCAGGTAAGTAGAAATTTAGCATAGGAAATGAAAGGCAAAGATGGGGAAATAAAATGAAGAGAAGCAGTGGGCAGAGAGGGATTTGAAAGGAACATTAATACTTCACATAATGAAAAAGATTATAGGTAGATGATCGTGAATATGGTAATGGTGAGGAATAACGGATGGAGTTACTTCATTCTGCACTAGAGAAAACTGATAATAAATAAAAGTCAGTTGGCAGATCTGTGGGTGTTCTGGACTTTTAAAAGATCAATAAATCAAGTGCTTATAACATGAGTTTCAGAATGAGGAAAGCACGTGGGGCCTGCATCTCATTTCCTAGGCTTTAGGAAAATGCATGGTATGTCTATCGCCAAACAAAAACAAGTCCAAGAGAGCTATTTAACATACACCAGTGAAAATAAAGATCAACAGAAACTGCCTGCTAAAAATGTTTCTAGAGGAATTGAAAAGCGATGAGGTCCTCATTATTTCTACTTCTCTACAGATTGCCAGTGTGCCTCTATTACTTTATGCGCTTTTCCTTTCAGTAAATGCTAATGAGCCAGCGATTTGCATATGCATGATCTGGGCACAGCTACATATGTGAGGTGGTGCTCTGCGCATTAATTTGCCGGCTTCGTTTCTGTCGGCCTCACATATCTGAAGAGCTGGAAGAAAGTTCTAGAGGAGGAAATTTTACCCCATCATTGTGCATAACTCAAGAAGTCAGGTCATTTTTCACGATGATTACTACCATACAATGATGGAACTGGCTGGGACTCTGAAAACCTGTTCACTCTCTTCTTACTAATCACTCTACTCTCAAAAACCAACATTGGTAAGGTCTTCCTATGACATCCAGACTGTGTGGTTAATCATTAAGACTCTGGCCTGTTCATTCCACACATAAAAAGTAAACACTCCGAGTAACAATTTGTAAGGAATCAATGTAACAAAATCCGTGAAGGAGAGAAAAGTAACCAAGACATCACTGGACAGTTTTGGTAAATAAATAAGGCCAAAATCCTATGGAGTAAAACTCCAAATGTTATTTCATTTTTAAAGTGTTACCCAGTATTGACAATATTTGAGATCAATTAATTAAAAAGTTCTTTGCATACATTATTTTTGCAAGTGGTTAAATTTCTTGGACAATCTGGGTCCAAATCTTAGATCTACCACTTACTAGACATCTGACCTTGGGGAAATAAATTAACCAAGAGTGTTCTTTTTTTTGTGAAATGCAGGTAATGGTATTAATAATACCTAGTTCAAAGCACTGTTGTATTATTTGAATGAGATAATAAATGCACACCTTTTGCACTCTGATGTTTTCCAGCACACCTGATCACTTACTTTTAGGTTATAAAATACAGATTAGGTGATTGGTACCTGTTAATGATGGGACAGGATATATTGGATTTGTTCCTTTTTATATTTAGTCTCATTGACTTATAAGATTGGAATTAGGTAGCTGCTGTGGTTATGCCTTAAAACAGATGTCCAGTAGTGCCTGGGTCATGAGGAGAGAATCTATGAGATCCTGCGGGGGAAGAACACAAGAACATAAGGGCTTGGGGAGAATCTAAGACTGTGGGTCCTCAAGGGTATTTGATTATTTAGGTAATGTAAGTTTTTGTTTCTTACTAGTTTTTTCCACTCTTCCAGTATGCTGAGAGTGATGAAGACAGTGAAGTTTGGGGGTTCAGGGCGAGGCCTTGCTTAATTCACAACTACCATGTCCCACCAGACTGTGTTTTTCGTCAGTTGATAGGCAAGTTGGAATGCCCCAGATACAGAACTGGCTTAACTTTCATGGTCTTAGCTATCAATGAAAGGGCAGTAAGGAAAGTCAGGAAAAGTTTTAGGAAAATCAGTCTGCAATCTACAGGTCCTCCTCAAGTCACTTCTGCCAAATTGTAAAGTCTTTTGCCCATGTTTCTGGACCCACTGCTAACACCCTGGCTATTTTTGGACTTGTACAATGTAGGTCTTTTACTATCCATATCAGTTATAATCTCACTGTGTGTAGAATTTTCTGCAACTTTTAAAAATAATCTTTGTGTAGTAGGTTTTATTTGGCAGTTCATTTTGCTAAGTATTTTCTTACCTATAAAATCTGCAGAGGCTGTGTCCTAGAAGAGAAAGGAGTGTGTTTCTAAAAGTAATCCCAAAGTAACAATCTGAAGTTGGGACACTGGAAGGGGTTTAGGATTTTTACCATTTTTTGAAGGCTGTTAGTGCTCTGAATAACCCAATCCAGTACTCTTGCCTGGAAAATCCCATGGACGGAGGAGCCTGGTGGGCTGCAGTCCATGGTGTCACTAAGAGTTGGACATGACTGAGTGGCTTCACTTTCACTTGTCACTTTCAGGCATTGGAGAAGGAAATGGCAACCCACTCCAGTGTTCTTGCCTGGAGAATCCCAGGGATGAGGGAGCCTGGTGGGCTGCAATTTATGGGGTCGCAGAGTCGGATACGACTGAAGCGACCTAGCAGCAGCAGCAGCAGCAGTGCTCTGAATGACCTAAGCTGCTGTGGCGGTGGAGTTGAAGGTGTACAGAGTTGCACTGTAGCAACAAGTAAAGTGTACTGCTATTTGATTTTTATTTGTAAATAATTCACCTCAAGAGTTTAAAGAAAGGACTGGAGTAACTGTGTTCTAATGTTTCTCTTAGGGCAGCATCAGTGAACAGATTTTGGACAGCTGTCCTTTTGTTTTTCAGCCAATAAGTGATGTTGACTCTTCCGATGACTCTTTTGTTTGTAATATCTACAAGTACTCTTATTTATAGATTTTTTATTCTTAAAGAACATAGAACCCTCTGCTCATATTTTTATTTGGCGGCCAGTTATTTTATCTGTAGAGTCAAATGTTTGTTTTTATTTCTAGCTTGTTTGCTTCTTTGGATATTTTTAAAATATCTAGCCACATCTTAGAGCTCTTCTAAATTGGTAATTTTCACCCTAGTTATTTTTTGACCATGTCCCCATTTCAGGTCCCCATATTCAATCCATAACAAAAGAGAAAACACAGCTTCTTTGACTTCTTTTACCTCTGAATCTTATAACCCAAAGTCTATTTTTAAAGTCTCCTATTTATTCATCTTTAATTTGCTTACAATTTGGAATATTTGACCAATCTACTCTTAAGAGAAAGGCTTTCAGAGTTTACGTAGTGCCTTTTCTTCTTTTATAAGGTTAATTTTCAAACTGTGTATATTTGGAGTATTTAAATATTCTCCTGGTCTTTTTCCTCATGCTGTTTTCAAACATTTTCCCTAATTTGGGAGCTTACAATTTAGCGAATGAGTTTGTTCAAATACAGTAGTTCAGGATAGTAAACAATTTCTTACAAAATCTGGAATTTCATGATAACTTTCTGTTCTGTCTTCCTGAAGCACAGTAATCATGACCCTTAGATCTGAACTGGGGCTTAAATTCTTCTGATTCAGATCTACATTCTGGTTTAGCAGTTTTAAGGGAGTATTGTACAATGTGTTAGCTTTTTCAAAGTCCAGATTCTTTCTTCTAGTATAGATTGTTTAGTTGGGTATTTCTTCTAGAGTCCTCGGTAGAATTTAACTCACTGCAATCCTTCCCTAGTAAGTTAGTATCTAGGATGTGACGATCAGTAATATTTTTCCCCAAAGTATGCTCTTATTCCCTTAAACATTCATAAATTCTCTATCTCTTGGCAAGCTTGAATTCCCTCAAATTCTGTCAGTTAAAAAAAAAAAAAAGATCTGTTAATTAACTGAATAAGATTTTCTAATTTAAGGATTTTACACCCAACCATCAACTCTTAGTCAAGAGGCATTATCTATTTCTATTCCTAGAGTAAACTAGTATAAGGGTCTGAAGGCAAAGCAATTTTCTTCCCTGCTTATCTCAACTTATACCTCTTTTCTGAAAAGATTTCCAGGCTAATATTGAGGATGGGCAATGGGAGTGGAAAAGAATTTCTTTTAATAAATCTATAAACTGTAAATCTTTGTGAAAAATCAATGAAATTAATCTAAAGTATATCTCAAGGTTCTAAATAAGTGTTAAAACATACAGCTATAGAAGTAGTTAAGTCTGCCGGTCACTCTCCCCTTACTCTTGATATCTTCAAGAAGTGGAAAGAAAAATAGTTGATCACCTCAAAGGGGCTTCAGGTTCGAAAGCATCTCACTTACAGTATCAGGGTTCTAATTTTTAATGACGGTTTTTAGGAAAATGGGTTTTATTCCTAGATTCCTTCTAGGGATTTTATGAGTCCTGAAATCTGCATTAGTGTGTGTACAACTTTTCAGTTTTATTTCTCCTCCACTTCCCCTTTCTCCTTCATTGAAATAGCCATTCAGAGTTTGGAATTCCTCAGACACAGCTCCTTCCATCTAAGATTTCAAGACATGAATGTGCATGCATGTGTGCACACACACACAGACACAGACACACACAAAGGAATACTACTCAGCCTTAAAAAAAGAATGAAATCCTGCCATTTGCAACAACATGAGTGAATCTATGCTAAGTGAAATAAGTCATATGGAGAAAGACTAATACTGTATGATTTCACTAACAAAAAGACAACAAATGATCAAAATTCAACAAAAAACCCTCAGAGACACAGAGAACAGTGCTTACCAACTTAGTGCTTACCAGAGAGCAATGGTATTCGGGAGTGAGTGAAATGGGTGAAAGGAGTCTATCAGATGTGATAGATGGCAGCTAGAACATATGGGTAGTGATTACTTGCCACTGTGTACAGATGCCAAATTATAATGCTGTATATCTAAAGCTTACATGACAATTTGTCAACTTCAAAATACCACTCAAATAGCTTTGAAAAGAAGAGTGTCACCCAATTCTGGCACCAAATTTAACAGAATATTACAAAACAGATTCTGATAAGAAATGCATAGATTCAAGCCATTGTGTAGTATATTAGTTAGGGGATGTGTGTAGGAATTTTAAGTAGTTTCTCCTTTGACTTTAAGTAATTTCTTAAAACAGGAGGGGATAGTTAAAAAATTTACCAATGATACAATTACTCACGGAGCACAGTCAATGAACTGGAGTAAGTCAACAAATATTTACACATATTCGAGTGCTCACTATGTGCCAGACATTATGTAGACTGAAGACAGAATGGCAGATAGATGACTGCAGTGAATAACTCAGCAACTAGTTGTTGCTTAAATGTTTTTAATTCTACCATCCTCCACCATCCACCAATTATTTTGAGCAGCAAGTATAAGTCACAGACCATAAACCAAGAAATGTAAGAATTGGGAATATTTTTAGTTTTTAGAGCTTAATGTCTATTATAAGATTCTGTTTTTCTAAGAGCTAAAAAATTTTCAGTGAATTCAGGGATCTGCTTTTCCTTCCCTTTCTCTCTACATCTGTGTCGATAATCTAGTTTGTTTATGTAATATCAGGGCATATTGGCTTAGCGTGGGGGTGAACACAAGCTTATTTGGGTCAACACCATCTATTAACATTGGCATTTGCTGGTAAGTTCTCATTTGTATCTGGATGTGGTCACTGGTCCATGTGGCTATTGCAATTCACCCTTCATTCCAGCTGTCAGCACTTTCAGGTCCTTCTGCTCTCTGTCACGTGCAGGCACCTGGTAAATCATCTCCTGCTCCTGCACTAGGCTGAATGGTAGGGACCTACTGCCCCGCTTCCTGTGCTTCCCAAACTCTGCTGTAGCCANATGGGCACAATAAAGGACAGAAACAGTATAGACCTAACAGAAACAGAAGATATTAAGAAGTGGAGAGAATACACAGAAAAACTGTACAAAAAATATCTTCATGACCCAGATAACCATGATGGTATGATCACTCACCTAGAGTCAGACATCCTGGAATGCAAAGTCAAGTGGGAGAGCAAACTAGTGGAGGTGATGGAATTCCAACTGAGCTATTTCAGATCCTAAAAGATGATGCTATAAAAGTGATGCACTCAATATGTCAGCATATTTGGAAAACTCAGCAACGGCCACAGGACCAGAAAAGGTCAGTTTCATCCCAATCCCAAAGAAAGGCAATGCCAAAGAATGCTCAAACTGCCATGNGGGAGAGCAAACTAGTGGAGGTGATGGAATTCCAACTGAGCTATTTCAAATCCTAAAAGATGATGCTATAAAAGTGATGCACTCAATATGTCAGCATATTTGGAAAACTCAGCAACGGCCACAGGACCAGAAAAGGTCAGTTTCATCCCAATCCCAAAGAAAGGCAATGCCAAAGAATGCTCAAACTGCCATGCAATTGCACTCATCTCACACGCTAGCAAAGTAATGCTCAAAATTCTCCAAGCCAGGCTTCAACAGTACATGAACTGAGATGTTCCAGATATTCAAGCTGGATTTGGAAAAGACACAGGAACCAGAGACCAAATTGCCAACACCTGATAGATCATAGAAAAAGCAAGAGGATTCCAGAAAAACATTGCTTCTGCTTCATTAACTATGCTAAAGCCTTTGACTGTGTGGACCACAACAAACTGTGGAAAATTCTTAAAAAGATGGGGATAACAGACTGCCTTAACTGCCTCTTGAGAAATCTGTATGCAGGTCAAGAAGCAACAGTTAGAACTGGACATGGAACAAAAGACTGACTCCAAATTGGGAAAGGAGTGTGTTAAGGCTGTATATTGTCACCCTGTTTATTTAACTTTTATGCAGAGTACATCATGAGAAATGCCGGGCTGGATGAAGCACAAGCTGGAATCAAGATTGCCGGGAGAAATATCAATAACCTCAGATACGCAGATGATATCACCTTTATGACAAAAAGAAAAGAGGAATTAAAAAGCCTCTTGATGAAAGTAAAAGAGAAGAGTGAAAAAGCTGGCTTAAGACTCAACATTCAAAAAACAAAGATCATGGCATCTGGTCCCATCACTTCATGGCAAATAGATGGAGAAAAATGGAAACAGTGAAAGACTTTATTTTCTTGGGCTTCAAAATCACTGCATATGGTGATTGCAGCCATGATATTAAAGATGCTCCTTGGAAGAAAAGCTATGACAATCCTAGACAGCGTATTGAAAATCTGAGACATTACTTTGTCAACAAAGGTCCGTCTAGTCAAGTCTATGGTTTTTCCAGTAGTCATGTATGGATGTGAGAGTTGGACCATAAAGAAAGCTGAACACCAAAGAATTGATGCTTTTAAACTGTGGTGTTGGAAAAGACTCTTGAGAGTCCCTTGGACTGCAAGGAGATCCAATCAGTCCATCCTAAAGGAAATCAGGCCTGAATATTCATTGGAAGGACTGATGTTGAAGCTGAAACTCCAATAGTCTGGCCACCTAATGCGAAAAGCAGACTCACTGGGAAAGACTCTGATACTGGGAAAGATTGAAAGCAACAGAAGAAGATGGCAGAGGATGAGAAGGTTGGAGATAATCACTGACTGGATGGACATGAGTTTGAGCAGGCTCCAGGAGTTGGTGATGGACAGAGAAGCCTGGCATGCTACAGTCCATGGGGGTCTCAAAGAGTCAGACACGACTGAGTGACTGAACTGAACTGAGCAGAACTGGGGCTTGCCCAGCGCTGGCTTGTCCCTGGAGCATATGTATCAGACAGCTGGGGACTCTGCAGATATTGCTCAGGTTTTTTACTCCCTGATTGAGAAAATTAAATTCCTTCTAGAACTCTCTCCCCATCCCCTTCCTTTCTCCTCCATTGGTTCATCTCATGTATTGGAATCCCTTTTCTCAATTTTGTCATCTCCCTTTGATTCAGTTCTTTCCTTTCTACAAAAGTCCTGGGCAGGTTAGCAAATCCTCGGTTAAGAAGAAGCTCAAGGGAGCTTTTCCTCTTCTTGCAGCCCTCTTGATGTCTGTGCATGGGTCCCTTGCAGCCCCATTCTCCCACAGATATGGAGGGGCTGAAGGGAAGCATCTGCCATTCGGTGAAAGTTTCGCCATTCCTTGTCAAATTGAATACTTATATGGACCACTGGAGGGAAGGGTGGCTAGATTTTTTAGGGGCTGCCAGAGACTATGTGGCTGCTGTTTTATTAGCCCTGGAGGTGGCATCCATTCTTACTTCTGACTGCAAGATTCAGTATTATGCACTTTTTGTCCCAGCTTTGGGTCTTAATCTATAATTCTAGACCAGTGAGAGAAGTCATGCTCAGATTCTCACTCTAGAGGTTTGCAAGGAGGAGTTCTAAATCTCTTTAAAGACTTAACTATTGAGATTCACTTCTACTTGCATCTTTATGTTAATTACAACTATTTCTCCAAAATTGAAAAGGACATTTCTAGCTGACCTGCGATGCAATCCAATATTTTGTAATGTCTGCCTCACATATACTTCTGAGAAAGATTCAAATGCTTGGGAAAGGGTTCCATGATTGATTAACAACGTCTGTCATGGTTACAGCAGAGGAGAGTGCAGGTATGCTTGCCAAGCATATAGAATCCTAGAGCATGCAATATAGGTTTAACTAGCAGGAATAGAATATATGTTGCTGAAAGCAACAAACTATTGTGGAACATTTTTATAATTTTGACATTTTTATTAATCCAATTTGAATTTCTCTGCCAATAGAAGTGAACTGGGAAATCAGTTTATATAGAGAAATAAAAATAATATGACAAACAGTAATAGAAAGATGCTGAATGAAAACACAGAAATAATATACAAGTCTCAGTTACTACTAGATATTTTGTATGCCAGTTTTTTGTTTTTTTTTTAAGTCACAAAATATGCTTGACCTCCTGAAAGGGTTTATTCAGGTTGTTTTAAAAACTGGCCTTAAAAAATGGTTTTTAAGTTTTCAATATATCATCTTTCTTACAGTGACTGAGAGAATTAAGCCTAACTAAGCAGTGCATTCACTGAACAAGCAAAGACACTGAATTGACACTCAAGAAGAAATTAGATGAGGGAATCTGGGAATTTAAATGGCACACACAACAATGAAAGCTGCTGGAAAAATATGATAAACAAAGAGTCTATTCCTATTAGAAGGAGAAATTATCAATGCAATAAGCACAAAAGAAAATTATTCTGAGAGCTAAATCTAGTAACAGTGTGAAAATGGAGAGAAAATATACTATTATCAGCACTTTCATTCACGTTATTTTAACATCATAAATCCTCCTGTCTTATTGATCAGTGGGGAATAATCAGTATTTTTAGTAAATTGTTGCCTTTTATCCACACAGGCTTTTGCAAAAACCAAAAGGAGCATTGACATTTGCAGTATGTTAGCTGACAAAAACAAATCCATGGGAAGTTCAAAAGGAGGCATTCATATTGGTAACTAGAATTAATCTATTATCCATTCTGTGTCAGTAAAGTGGTTGCAAATCGTGGGCAAGTAAAGAGAAAATTGTTAGAAGATGAGCCTGTAAATACATATGTAACATTGTCAATTTAAGAATAAAACTGATATGAAATGAAATTTCATGGTGCTTTGGTTACTGTCACAGAAATCATTTAAATTCAAATTATAGCAAATAAACCCAAGAAAACCCATTTAAAATCCAAAGAGTTACCATTAAATAATATCAGAATACTTCCTATTTCAGACTTGGAAATTTGGATTCATTGTAGCTAACTGTATGTAGAGGGAGGTAAACAAGCAAATCTACTCATTTTCAATTAGACCCAGACCTGAGGTAGGGCCATTCTTGAATTTGGGGGTCAGGTCTTTTTCCCCAAGTAACCAAACGCATGACTTTAATTCTCTGCTTTGTTCCCATGAAATGAACAAATGCAAAGAAATCAGCAAAGTATACTTGTTTTCAATTTTTTCCACCTGAAAATTTTCAGTTGAAAATACACAATGAACAGTTCTCAGAAGTGAACGCATATAATTTGAAGGCAAGCTGATTCAAGTTTCTCTCTGGGCAATATCAACATCTGTGTGATTGATCTGGAGCAATTTCATAATCTTGCCATGCCTCAGAGTCCTTATCTGTACCGTGGGAATAACAACACTACCTACAAATAACACTTTATGGGAGATAATGGGATCATGCCTATGAAACATTAAGCATAGTTTGTAGCAAATAAAAAGTACCCAATAAATTTTAGCTGCTCTACTATACCATCAAAATTGTTGCCTTTTTGGGGGGCATACCTAGTTAAAAAGCAATAGAATATGACATGTACACAAGGCATTCAAGTTTTTAACACTATAGACATGACTGTGGTATTATCAGTCTCATCTAGAGTAAATTCTGCACAGAATTTCCATCAAGAAAATGCAAATCAAAACCACAAATACCACTTCATACCTATTAGGATGATTTTAATTTAAAAGACAGCATGAAGAAACTGGACAACCTAAACTTGCATCACCTGATGGATGGATAAATAATATGTATTATAGCTAGACAATGGAGTATTATTCAGCAATGGAAATGGAATAATATAGTGGTATATGCTACAACAGGAATGAACATTAAAAACATCACAGTAAGTATAGTGAAGTCTTCAGTGAAAAGAGTCAGTCAGAAAGGATCTCATATTATGTGATTCTACCCACATGATATGCTCAGAATAAACCAATCTATTGGGAAAAAAAGGTTGGGTCGAGGTGTTTAGGCATGACAGCTAATGGGTATGTGGTTTCTTTCTGAAATGACTAAAATGTTCTGAAATTGATTGTGATGTCCATTACATATCTCTGTGTATATACTTAATCATTTCTTTGTATATTAAAAAAAAGAGGGCTTGACATATATACGCTCTTGTGTATAAAACAGATGAGAACTACTGTATAGCACAGGTGGGAAAAAGAAGGTACAGTTTGTTTGTAGGACATAGATTAAGTTAACCTTAAAAATTCATTCCAATAGATATTAGGTACATCAAAATGCTGTTTCATTTCGTTTATACAAGCTACCTAGAAGATTCAAATTCACAGAGTCAGAAAGTTTATTGGTAGATGCCAGGAACAGTTTCAGATGAGGAAGGTGAAAAACTTGGGAGATAGATGATGGTGAGAGTTGTGTAGCAATGTGAATGTACTGAGTGCCACTGACTTGTACAGATAAATATGGTTAAAATTATATGTTTACATTATATGACTTTTACCACAATAAAAATTTTTTTAAGTTAAAAAATAATAATAAAGTTAGCAATACCAGAAATTCTGAATACATGGTTACAGAATTAACAGACTTGATCATACCTTCACTATAAGCTGTTGCCAACACCCAGGATTAGAGAATGCTTAATTTCCATTGCAGGATTCAATTCTCTCAAAATACAAATAGCCCTGCTATGGATAACAGATTGCTGGTGGTTTAGTCACTAAGTCATGTCCGACTCTTGCAACCCCTTGGACTGTAGCCTGCCAGGCCCCTCTGTCCATGGAATTTTCCAGGCAAGAATACTTAGTAGATTGCCATCTCCTTCTCCCAGGGATCTTCCCAACCCAGGAACTGAACTCGGGTCTCCTGCATTGCAGGCAGATTCTCTACTGACTGGGCTATGAGGGAAGCCTGGATGACAGATTAAGTGTCACTAAATTTTAACCCCTTCACAGAAGGTAGTTACTTCTTTGGAGGTTGACAAACTGGAAGCAGATTTTGTTGAGAAAAAGGCAAAGAAAAATGAAACATCTCCAAGTAATTGATAAGTTTTGTGGTTGTTTTGTTGCTAAGTCATGTCTGAATCTTCGCAACCCCACGGACTATAGCCCTCTAGGCTCCTCTCTCTGTCCATGGGATTTCCCAGGCAAGAATACTAGAGCAGGTTGCCATCTCCTTCTCCAGGGAATCTTCCTGACTTAGGGACTGAACTTGTGTCTCCTGTATCGGCAGGTGGATTTTTTACTGCTGAGACACCAGGGAAGCCAGCACACACATTATTCCTGAAAAAGAAATATTCCTTCTAATATAAGTCTCCTCTCAGGTGTTATAGGAATTCATTCATTCATCACTCTGAATTCAGCATCAGAATTCAGATCTACAGTCAAAGGCAGCATTCATCTTGGTTGCAAGAACATGTGAGTATTGAGGCAAAATTCTTCAGTGTACTAGTGCTACACCCATTTTTCAATAACCAATCAATTTTGTATGAATCAGAAAACTTAGTCAAGAGGACAGGCATCCTTAATGCCTATTTTATGGTCAAAACCACAACTAGTCTGCCTGAAGGACAAGTCGGAACCCCAAAGAAATGCTTTACTGGATTTGCACAATGGTTTTTGAATGATTTTTTCAATATCTTAGGTAGAATATAGATTCCATACTTCTTCATGATTCCACCACATTCCTATGGTTTAATCTCATGCTTGGGCTACTTCTTTATTTACTTTATTGGTCTCTATAAGCATTTCAGTTTGTGATCACCAGTGGTTTTGCTACCGGTCATAAACCATGAGAAAATCATAATTCAAAAAGACACAAGCACCCCAATGCTCATTGAAGCACTATTTACAATAGCCAGGACCTGAAAGCAACCTAAATGCTCACTGACAGATGAACAGGTAAAGAGGAAGTGGTAATATACACAATGGAATGTTACTCAGCCATTAAAAGGAATGAAACTGGGTCACTTGTAGAGATGTGAATGGAGTTAGAGTCTGTCATACAGAGTGAAGCAAGTTAGAAAGAGAAAAAAAAATACTGTTTATTAACATATATATGTGGACTCTAGGATAATGGTACTAATCAAACTATTTGCAGGGCAGGAATAGAGACATGATGTGAGAACAGATGTATGGACACTGGGGGGGAATTAGGAGGAGTGGGATGAACTGAGAGATTGGGACTGACCTATAAACACTACCGTGTGTAAAATAGATAGCTAGTGGGAGCCTGCTGTACATCACAGGGAGATGAGTGCTCTGTGGTGACCTAGAGGGGTGGGATGAGGAGGAGTCGGAGGTATGCTCAAGGGGCAGGGGATATGTGTGTGTGTGTGTGTGTGATTCACTTTGTTGTACAGCAGAAGCTAAGCCAATATTGTAAAGCAACTGCACCCTAATTTAAAAAATAAATGAATATAAAGGAAAAACCATGCTGAAGTTCAGGTTTCTTCTGTTGTTCAGTCTCTAGTAGTGTCCAACTGTTTGCGACCCCATGGACTACAGCACAGGCTTCCCAGTCCTTCACTGTCTCCCAGAGTTTGCTCAAATTCATGTCAATTGAGTAAACAATGCCATCCACCCATTGTATCCTCTGTCATTCCCTTCTCCTGCACTCAGTCTTTCCCAACATCAGGGTCTGTTCCAATGAGTCAGTCCTTTGCATCAGGTGGCCAAAGTATTGGAACTTCAGCTTTAGCATCTGTTCTTCCAGTGAATAGTCAGGGTTGATTGCCTTTAGGATGACTGGTTTAATCTCCTTGCTGTCCAAGGACTCTCAAGAGTCTTCTCCAGCACCACAGTTTGAAAGCATTGATTCTTTGGCTCAGTTTCCTTTGTGGTCCAACTCTCAACATCTATATATGACTACTGGAAAAAGCATAGCTTTGATTATTCAGAACTTTGTTGGGAAAGTGAAGTTTTTACTTCTTAATATGCTGTCTAGGTTTGTCACAGCTTTTCTTCTAAGAAGCAAGTGTCTTTTAATTTCATGGCTACAGTCACCATCCACAGTGATTTTAGAGCCTAAGAAAATAAAATCTGTCACTGCTTCCATTGTTTCCCCATCTATTTGCAATAAAGCGATGGGACTGGATGCCATGATCTTCATTTTTTGAACACTGAGTCTTTTTTTTTATTTTACTGTATTTTACTTTACAATACTGTATTGATTTTGCCATACATCAACATGAATCCACCACAGGTGTACACGTTGAACACTGAGTCTTAAGCCAGCCTTTTCACTCTCCTCTTTCACATTCATCAAGGGGTTCTAGTTCCTCTTTGCTTTCTGCCATCAGGATGGTATCGTCTACATATCTGAGGTTGCTGTTATTTCTCCTGGCAATCTTGACTCCTGCTTGTGATTCATCCAGCCCAGCATTGGGCATGATGTACTTTGCGTATAAGTTAAATAAACAGGGTGACAATGTACAGCCTTGACATACTCCTTTCTAAATTTTGAGCCAGTTTGTTGTTCCATGTCTGGTTCTAACTGTTGCTTCTTGACGTATATACAGATTTCTCAGGAGGCAGGAAAGGTGGTCTGGTATTCCCATCTCTTGAAGAATTTTCCAGAGTTTGTTGTGCTCTACACAAAGGGTTTAGTGTAGTTAATGAAGCAGAAATAGATGTTTTTCTGGAATCTTCTTGCTTTTTCTATGATCTAACAGATGTTGGCAATTTGATCTCTGGTTCCTTTGCTTTCCCAATTCAACTTGTACATCTAGAAGTTCTTGGTTCACATACTGTTAAAGCTTAACTTGAAGGATTTTGAGCATTATCTCGCTAGTGAGAGTCATTTCCTAGGCAGGTTGTTAAGAAGTCCAGGGGTCCCCAAGGAGAGAGGGGTCTGGAATTCTCAAGGAGGAAGAAAGGACAAACTTTTTTTTTTCCTTCTACATTCCTTAGGATTATATAACAATAACATATCCTGCTTGGGGACAGTCTCTGGAAAAAACCTTCTGGCTAATCCTGTTATCTTAAAAATGTAAATTATGGGAGTAGGTCTAGTGAGGTCTGTACAACCTCCAGACATTCTTTTGACTCACTGTAATAACTAACTGGAGAGTATATAACTCCATTGCTAACATTAGCAAGGGGGTTCTATGAAGACCTACAAAACCTTGTAGAACTAACACCCAAAAAAGATGTCCTTTTCATTATAGGGGNGGCAACCCACTCCAGTGTTCTTGCCTGGAGAATCCCAGGGACGGGGGAGCCTGGTGGGCTGCTGTCTATGGGGTCGCACAGAGTCGGACACGACTGAAGTGACTTAGCAGCAGCAGCAGCAGTGCTTCCTTATGGCTAATAAATGTGGACCATGTAGGAATGTAGGAAAGCTATATCTATACCATGCATATATCTTCAGTGGAGATGCCTCAGACTCTTTATGTATATGTGAGTGTGCCTGTGTGTGGGGAGGAGGAGGGGAAATGTGCAACCTAGATAGGTTAAAAAATGTCCTATGAGGGACCAAACACTTGTTCCTAATGACTTTGTAATCCAAATCCAATGTCAGCACAGTGTTGGCACTGGCTCCTCAAAGTATGATTTTTATCATTTGTATACAGGTGACATCCACAACTGATGATGCTCTTTGTTAATTTTCTTGATTGTCCAGTTCAACTTTCTCAACAGTCTTTCCTGGTTAGTAAGTGAGTAGTTCAGAGTATTGCATATACAAAATGCATTGCTGTTTCTGAATGTGTCCCACTTATATTTCAGGCAGTAACAACAAGCTAAAGTCATTTAAGGAGAAGGGAAATAAATAGGGTTCTGTAAATGTCAGTGCTGGGAGACTACATGATCACATTCTGGTTGAGGGTTTCCAGGTGCTTGTGAACAGAAGGATCTTGGGCTTCTGAAAAAGAAGTTGAGAAATATACTTTGAAGTGCTTAGTATTTTCAAATTAAGTTTTATTATTTTCATTTTAGACTGTGATTTGTCCTTGAGAATTCCTTCTAATTCTCTCAGTTTGTATTATTTCACATGTGTTTTATGTTTCAGATGAACTTATCTATAAGCATTACTGACCTACCAGCCAGGGTATCTCAAAAATTGTGCTGAACATGGGCCTATCAGCATGGTTGTGAATCCATATGAATATTGCTTACCTTAGAGTCAACATGGAAACTGGTCATCAATACTAAGCATTTCTCTTTTTTATATATATTTGTGTGAGTTGTGAACATGTTCTCCCTTCTTTTAACTACCTTATGTCTCACAATGTAATTATTTGAAATTAATTGCTTTCTCATAATTTCAAATAAAAAGCTCATTATGTAAAATTAAAACCAGTCATAAAATTAGAGAGGGAGTAAAAATTTGTACATATTATCCCCCCCAAAATAAAATTATTGCTGTTATCATTGAATGAACATCATCTCTCAAAAGCAACAGTATTTTAGGATGGAAATATTTGTCAGCTGCATCTAAAAATACTAACATTATTAGAAAGTATTGCTGAGGTTGTTTGAGAGAAGGAATGAGTTCTTTCTTTCCCTTCACAAAGTTGGATTTTCCTTGAAATAAACGTGTTGTTTTTGGACTCAAAATCTGTGCCAAAATGCACTAAGGAATTGGGGAAATTGAATATCTTTAAGAATCTCCAAAATACTTTACTGTATGTTTTAAGATTAGCCCAAACTGAGTACTCGCATTTATGTGTATGCACACACACACACATACGCACACACACATACACACACACACACATACATTTATATTTTGGAGTGGTAATTAAAAATTATCCTGTGTCACCATGGAAAATAAAGCCTCTTCCAATCTCTTATAAAGAGAAATAAAAACCTTGCTGAAGTTACTGAATTACATTCAGGAAATTACATTTCTTAACAAATGATGAATTAAAAAGTCCATCTCACATTTTTCTAATAGCTGCTAATATTTCTTCTTCGAGTCTCTGTCATGAGAAGACCTTAAATTGACCTTTTGGTATTCACACCAGAAGGAATTGTATAACTCCTCCTCGAGTGTGAAGAGGACTGGTGACTTGTTGCAAACCAATAGAATATGGCAAAGGTGAGGGAATGTCACTCCCTTGATTAGGTTATAGTATATGTCAAAGGTTATGGGATATTACCTGTAATTGCATTACATTATATAATACCCAATCCTTTATGAAGACCTACACTAGTTTCTCCCACTCTCCTGATGGTAGTGAAAAAGTGAACAGACGTATCATGAGCGGTCTGTAGGAAAACCATGTATCTGGGAACTACAGGAGGTCTCTAGGATTTCAGTGCTCATAAGAACAAACCAGCAAGGAGCCAAGTTCCTCATTCCTTCACTCATAAGGAGCACAATTCTGCCAGCCACCCTAAATGAGCTTGGAAATTAACCCATCCACTGTTTAGCTCTCAGATGAAGAGCTAGTTCTTGACTTTCCTTCATTGTAGCCATACAGAGGAAACAACAATCAGGTTCCTGATATGAACCAATAAAGGTGTGATAGCTGAAGCTGCAAGCATGTAGCAATATGTTAAGTAGTAATAAATAACTAATAAAGTTTCCTAAGTCAAGTGTAAGTGTGGACAAAATATGACTTGAATACAACATATATATTCAACAAATTGACAGTGTAGGTAGTCAGAAGTTATGATTTAATGTACTTCACTTTTTTTAAAAAAAAACAAAATGTAAGTCTAACAAATGTTAGACTGATACAAATATGTTATGCATCATTCAATGAAAAGCTTAAACTCTAACACCTATTGCCATCAGTATACTTCCTATATTCATTTGTGTGTGTGTGTGACAGAATATTTCAGCCTTTCTCATGGTTGGTCCCCAGAAAATATAAACACAAGAAACAAAACTCTCTTACAGAGTGATCTACCCAGACTATGAGTCTTCTCGTATTGTTCCTAATTATTTCATATTTATTATCTTCCATTATATGCATAAGTGGCAAAAATTTTTCATAAATATGAAAGACTGCAGAATAAAAAACAGATATAATTCATACAGTAAAAGATACTTCATAGACAGTGGCATAATTAATCCTCAAATAACCTTATGTTGAATGGTTTCTCATGCCTATTTTGTTGATTGTTAAACAGTTTAAATGACTTATCCAGTCACTCTCAGTATGCAGCAGAGTAGGAAGCTTTGATAATTAATTTTATGTTCCAACTTGACTGAGCCATGGATTGCATAGCTATGTGGTAGAGCATAATTTGAGTTTGTTTATGAGGGTGTTTCTCTTGAGGGTAAGGTGTAAACTCATTCACTGAGTAAAGTGAATCATGCTCCCCAGTGTGGGTGGACCTTATCCAGTCTGTGGAGCATCTGAATAGAATGAAAAGTCTGAGTATCCCATATGAATAATAGGTAACTCATCCTGTCTGACTTCCTTTGACCTGGCACAATCACTGAAGTGATTATTTCTTATCTTTGGATTCAAAGTAAACTGTCAGCCCTTTCTGGGTATCTGCTGGTCTTTGGACTGTAACTTAAAACATGGGTTCTCCCGGATCCCCAACTTCTTGACTTTGCGGTAATAACATGTTTCTAAATAGAAATACTGACTTCTCAGCCTCTATAATCATGAGTCAATTCTTTATAAATAAAGAAATAAACATTTATCCTGTTGGTTCTGTTAGCCAAAGAAACCCTACCTAAAACGTAAGTGGAGCACTGGCCTCCCTAATCTCTAAGTGCCTTTATCATCCACTTTCATCCTTCCCTGTAAATAACAGCACCCTCTCCCTTTTAAAAAATAAGACTAGTGGAGTAATAAAAATACCTTACTTGTATAGCATAATGTATATTTTGCATGCATAATCTAAATTGTTAAACACATGTATTCTTTAGAGGAAGCGCTCTTTTCTTCAAGTGTTCAAACATCAAAATGTAAAAGAAACAGAAGAGCTGTGCTCATAGGAGCAGGGGAGTTGTGGTCAGGGCACTCATCACCCTACCCCTCCAGAAATTCCAGAGCCTCACACACACACACACATACACACACACACAAATATCTTGAAGAAACAGTAAATATTTCAACTGGTGTTCATCAAAACCCTGGTGGTATAAAGATAGGAATCATTACCTTTATTGAAAATAGAAAAAAAAGATTGGATTTAAGTGAGGCTTACATGGCAATAATCTATGTTATTGCCTTTCAGTAAGATCTAAACAGAGGTGTCCTAATGTGGGTACTAGAATTATGGCCTCATCACTTCCTAAATAGAAGCCAGTCCTTTCCAGTTAAATCTTCATTCAAGTCACTTCTAAGCATCCCTAGGATATTTGTCTTCTCAGATAGCTTCATGAAACCATTCCAATTCTATTGACCATCTCTATCTGAAATAAAAATAATACAGAAATTGATCATATTTTATACTGACAGCAAGACAATTATGAGAGCCAGCAGAAGCCAAATTATTGAGAAAATTTTATTTGTTTTACCACAGAAAGCATACTCTGTTTCTCTTGCTTAATTTGTTCATCTGAAAATGGAGATGATGATGGTTATGGTATCTCATGGAATTTGCTATAACAATTGAAGTAACATATGTAACTGTACCTGTAAAATGGTAAGAGCCAGTTGCATTAGCTATTAATAGATTTGTGAATTCTTTGTAAGGTAAATATTTTTAAATTTTCAAATATTGAATTTCATATATAGAAAACATAGTTAGAAAATCAATTACAGATTGCCTCAATGAAGAAGAACAGCATTTTCTGTAATAACATTACAAAATAGAATTTCAATTTATTTTCAATAAATCCAATCACATTGAAGTATCAGCTAGCATGTTGAAGTATTAAATGCCAGGTTATCTCCATCAGACCAATGTGAAATGTCTCATGCTTAAAAATATAACTGGTTTTTGCTTGTACATTAAATCACTGTTTGCCCAAAAACCACAGTTTCAACTTTTGCCTACCTGCAGGTGAATAGAGTGCTAGGTGGGGTTACAGATAAACTACATGCCCTCTCTCATAAGCCTCCTTGTCTGTGGCTCATTACTTTAAAGAATATCATGGAGACCACAGACTTACAGTACAAAAAGCACTCAGAAAGCGGTAAGGCAAGAATGCAGTTTCCTTGTGGTTTCGGTGATGCCTCCTCCTGGTATATCATGGCATATCACATGAAACCAGAAGAAATATCTTTCTAACCTTAGGGGAATTCTTGGCCTCATAATCTGCATGTTGGGATCTAGAAACTGACAGATCTGGCAGACTCTGTGCTTTCAGAAAAAAATAAAATAAAATAAAATGTACTAATCAACAAGAATTTTCATAGAGTTTTTAGTTAATTCATTAATATCTTAAACTCCTGGGCTGAGTCCCGACAGAGAACTAATATGTTGTCTGTACTGAGTCATACTTCACATGATTAGAGAATGTCAGTTACTTACCTAAGTATCCAAAGTCCTTCAAATCTGGCTCCCAAATAAGAAGCATCATGCTAAAATGAAAATGAATCTGTAAGTCAAGGTATCTAGATCTTAATTCGTCGGCCACTTGACTGTGTGAGTCCCTGCTGTTAAGCTTTTCTGGGCCTTGGTATGCTCACTGTGAAGTTGAAACTATTGCAATCCCTATTTAAACAAATAGGAAAACTGATGGTCAAAGAGTTTAGGAGTTTTATATAAGGTTGCACAGCCAATATGCAGTAGAATCAGGTGTTGTTGGCACCAGAACTCATGCCCTTAAGCCCTCCCTTGCATTTCCTACTGTAGTGAATGTTTATCAAATCATTCTGAACAAGCTTCAGCATGAATCACTGGTTTCCACAAAGCATAAACTTTTATTTTACTTACTCTGCGGTCCTAGGCAGATGACTCAACTTTTCCTATTCTCTCTTTCCTCTTCTGTAAAATGAAATGGATTGTATAATAGCAGGTAATTCATAAGTTTATTTCAAGGACTAAATGGATTATCATGTATAAAGTACTTAGAAAAGTACCTCAATAAGTAATAAATATTAACATTAGTATTAATTAGTGTTACTATTGCTGTTATTACCTGATGCTACCTGGTGGCTTTAAGCAGAAATTAAAAGCAGAGCCAGTACCAATAGACAGGCTCATGTGTCAATCATATATTAATTAGTAGTTTAATAAAAGCAAGAATCACTTAAATGCTTACATTTAAAATACCACAGAAGGCAGATTTGGATTAAGACTAGAGTCGTAATTTCTCAATGCTGGAAAAATGCTTAGAATCAACTAGGAGCTTTCAAAAATATCCACACCCAAGTCTCATCCAAGACCAGTTAAGATTATCAGCATCCTTACCTTTTTAAAGCACTCCAACAGAAGTTGGTTTGAACTAGGTAAAAATGGACCACTTTACAAAGGATTTCAAAATTTCCAGAAGAGTTATTATTTGGGGAGGAAAATGGAACTAAAAAATGTTCTAGCCAGATATTTTTGTCTTTTCACTTTTCTGTGCTGACTTCTGGTGTCCTCCTGGATAGGGATAAACATTTTTCTAGTTCCTCCATTTCCAAAAGTTGATTTAAGCACTTTTTCCCTGCCTTGGCTATTCCATATTCCAATTGCCACCTCTCTCTGACAGCTACCCCAGTCTTACTTAAAATGACCGTTTCTCTGCTGACCCTAAATCTCTTTATCTCTCTGGGTTAGGTGTTCAAGAAGAACATTCAGAAATTAAAAAGTCTTAATTGTGAAGATCAGCCTGACATTGTCAGGTAAAAATAAAGAATAGGAGAAAGCAAAATTTAATTTGCTTGTCCTCAATATAGCTTTACTTCTGTCAGTTAGGCATGATTTTCCATTTTTTTCATGGTAGTAAGGACTAGGAATGTGTGTGGGCTCAAAGATGGAAACAGCTTAATTCTGCAGTCACTGAGCCATGCTAAATCCTCTCTCTGCACAAACTACTATTAAGAGTAACCTTTTGGATGAATGGAGAGATTCCTTTCAAGACAGTTACCCATATCCAACTTGATAGGTGAACTGGACCAATAGACTGTGCCCAGCAAGGGCACAATGGATTAGCAAGGGAACAATGTTAAGATCTAAGTGTTTACTACGTAGTAGTCTTCAGTCCATTAAAGTCTGCTTTATATACATATACCCAGTGAGTTCTCAACTGCTAGTATTGTGTTAATTTACGCTGTTCATTCAACTTAGGTATTTAGTCTTTCAGGAATGGTAATGAAAGAAAAGAATGTGGAATGAAGGCACAGTTCCTGGCCTCAAAGAAGTCATGGTCCAGCTGTCCATCTATGGGAGGAAAAAAAATTGTATGACTGTGAGGTAATTGCTAAATGTAGAGAGAAACACAGCTTGGCTGAAACACTGGAGCAGTACCTAACTTATCCTCACTCAAAATTGTTTTTTGAGTAGATCTGAGTCTGCTAGGGCTTCTCCTTATGGAAACAGGAACACAGCCTGTGCAGAGAACTAGAGAGGAAAGAAAAGAAGGTTTGTCTGCAGGATTGCAATGGCATGGCATGACTTGAGGGAGGCAGGCTGGCTGAGATCACACCGTAGGCATTTTGTGATGGAATCTAGAGCTTAACTTTTATCCCGAAGTATACATAAAACATCTTCAGATTTTAAGCAGGAGAGTGACACAATGTGGTTTTCACTTTAGGTCGGGCAAGAAGTACTTTTGAGTATTAGATTTAAAAGTCACATGGGATGTCACAGAGAAATAATCAGATTTTTGGGGGAATTCCAGATTACATTACATTAAAGAACAGATGACAGAGAGAAGGATTTTAGGCTGTAGGGGGTAATACCAAAGTAGGACATCTGGTGCGATGAGAAAGAGGGAGAGAAAATTTATTTGTGATTTCTGGGCATGAATGGAACTATCAGTTATTAGAAACATATTCCCATTCAGCATTTAAAAAATACATACCTCTAGATGTTTGGAGTTGTTCCAAGATGGGAAGGTTTTCCAATTGCTGCTGGTTGGGTCTGTAAGAGCAAAGACCTGATAGGAACTTGGGTAGGTATATTTAAGTCTTTCACAAAGACTCTGTGCCCTCGTGGGTAGCTTTGGTCTCTATATGCAGCCACTGGAAAGTGTGCTGATGAAACAAACCAGCAAAAAGGTCAGTAGAGGGACAAACTTCCTTAAGGTCTGAGATAGAAGTTCAGATAATGAGAATCCTTTGTACTCATTGCAGATACATGCTTTCAATTAAAAGCAAATAATGAAGCAAAGGTCCTTGAAAATCTGTGGCCTTCACCTTGTAACCAAAAGTACATGATTCAAAGGGTTCTTGATTGGCTCCTCCTGGCAAGGCACCTTACCTCATTTTTTTTTTTTCCTACCAACTATCATGATTCCCAGGGCACAGACTCATCTTTACAGTTGTATTGCTAAACATCTTTCTCTTATTTTTCTTTCCAGAAACCAGGAGGCAAAAATATAGTTCCTGAAATGATACATTTTAATTAAAAATTTTTTTGTCCCAGTTTTAAGCTGGAACAAAAAATAACACTTGTATTCATGTTTGGGTCTAAGGTAATATTTATGTTATATATATAATTCTATATTATCTAATATATCTTAATGCATTATCTTGTGATCTATATTATTCTAAAGAAGGCAATCTATGAGTGAAAGGAATATTTATGGTGATGCTGTGGAAGGTAAGAGAAGGGATAGTGTTCAAACAGCTTTTCCTTTAATATCCATTTCACTGACAAACATGGGCCAGTTTGGTGCCCATCTGAACAGAGATACAGAACCATTTTGCTTGACATTTCACTTGACATTTTGAATTAATTTGCTTTTGCAACCATGGAACCAGTATAAAATTAGCAGGTTGTCGATTGAAAATTTTAGAGCACTGTACTTGGGATCCATTAGGTTGAACCATACCAAGTTGCAGATATTTAAACAATTCAGCCTAAAAAATGACAATTTCTGTGATTTAGCCTTAGAGAAACCTCAGTTTCATTCTTTGCTGTACCCCAAGGGGGTTTGAGTATTAAATCAGCTAAATAGACATTTCTCCAAAGAAGACATACGGATGGCTAACAAGCACATGAAAAGATGCTCAACATCACTTATTATCAGAGAAATGCAAATCAAAACCACAATGAGGTACCATTTCACGCCAGTCAGAATGGCTACGATCCAAAAGTCTACAAGCAATAAAGGCTGGAGAGGGTGTGGAGAAAAGGGAACCCTCTTACACTGTTGGTGGGAATGCAAACTAGTACAGCCACTATGGAGAACAGTGTGGAGATTCCTTAAAAAACTGCAAATAGAACTGCCTTATGAACCAGCAATCCCACTGCTGGGCATACACACTGAGGAAACCAGAATTGAAAGAGACATGTATACCCCAATGTTCATCACAGCACTGTTTATAATAGCCAGGACATGGAAGCAACCTAGATGTCCATCAGCAGATGAATGGATAAGAAAGCTGTGGTACATATACACAATGGAGTATTACTCAGCCATTAAAAAGAATACATTTGAATCAGTTCTAATGAGGTGGATGAAACTGGAGCCTATTATACAGAGTGAAGTAAGCCAGAAAGAAAAANCATCAGCAGATGAATGGATAAGAAAGCTGTGGTACATATACACAATGGAGTATTACTCAGCCATTAAAAATAATGTGTTTGAATCAGTTCTAATGAGCTGGATGAAACTGGAGCCTATTATACAGAGTGAAGTAAGTCAGAGAGAAAAACACCAATACAGTATATTAATGCACAGATATGGAATTTAGAAAGATGGTAATGATGACACTATCCGAGACAGCAAAGGACACAGTGATGTTAAGTACAGACTTTTGAACTCTGTGGGAGAAGGTGAAGGCAGGATGATTTGAGAGAATAGCAGTGAAACAAGTCTGTTACCATATGTGAAACAGATCGCCAGTCCAAGTTCGATGCATGAGACAGGGTGCTCAGGGCTGGTGCACTGGGATGACCCAGAGGGATGGAATGGGGAGGGGGATGGGAGGNTGTTAAGTACAGACTTTTGAACTCTGTGGGAGAAGGTGAAGGCAGGATGATTTGAGAGAATAGCAGTGAAACAAGTCTGTTACCATATGTGAAACAGATCGCCAGTCCAAGTTCGATGCATGAGACAGGGTGCTCAGGGCTGGTGCACTGGGATGACCCAGAGGGATGGAATGGGGAGGGGGATGGGAGGGGGGTTCAGGATGGGGAACTCGTGTACACCCATGGCTGATTCATGTCAATGTATGGCAAAAACCACTACACTATTGTAAAGTAATTAGCCTCCGATTAAAATAAATATATTAAAAAAGGCTTTATACTATTTTATCCTTATGACAAACCTACTTCCTAGAAGTAGGCACTATTACTATTCCAATTTTATAGATGGAAAACTGAGGCTAAGTTAAAGTCAGCTGTCCCATATCAAGTAAATGGAAGAAATGTTATTTCAAACTAAGATAGGTTAATTAAAATTATACACACACATATATATGTGAATAGATATATATAAACATATATACATATCTATACACTTACATATATGTACACAAATATATTAATGTAACAATGTATTTGATAGTGTAAAACGAAAATCTAGAATTTGTACCTCTTTCCTATTGTACCTTCATCACCTCCACAACTTTTACTACCATCATCGTTTTTACGTTTATTATATGCACACACTTGACATAGACTATATCATTTAAAGGTCTCTAAACCCTATGACCAGAGAAGGCAATGGCACCCCACTCCAGGACTCTTGCCTGGAAAATCCCATGGGCAGAGGAGCCTAGTAGGCTTCAGTCCATGGGGTCGCTAAGAGTCAGACATGACTGAGCGACTTCACTTTCATCTTTCAATTTCATGCATTGGAGAAGGAAATGGCAACCCACTCCAGTGTTCTTGCCTGGAGAATCCCAGGAATGGGGGAGCCTGCTGGGCTGCCGTCTACGGGGTTGCACAGAGTCGGACACGACTGAAGTGACTTAGAAGCAGCAAACCCTATGACTTAGGCACTATTATTACTTCATCCAACAGAAGAGGAAACAGAATCTAAGGAACTTACTTAAGGTCACAGAGCAGTTGAGTTACAGCATGTATGATTCTAGGAAATAAACTCTAAATTACTCAACCATAGCACCATGCAATGCTGAAAATGAAGCATACCTTTCTCCAGGAGGCACTGAGGAGTCACAGAAGGTTTTAAAGCACGCGCGTAAGAAGATGCAAGGATGCTGAGTGGACATGGGCAAGCACGTGCTGGAAATCATTAAGTGAATTGTTGAAAATGTTCTGTTCCCTGTTTTAATATTTCTCATGGCTGACAGCTGGTGTTCTCATTATAGGACTGTTAATACATCATTGAGCCTGGCAAAATGCTGGTCTCTGTTGGGTGGAAGCCAGTTGAAGTTTTGCCATTATCTGTATGGAAGACAGTTAGTTATTTATGTATCTGCTTTTTCTAACCAATAGTGAACCATCTGACACAGGGCCCTTTCCTTATTTGTGTTTGCATGCCAGGCCTCACTAATGTCAGGCAGAATTCGGAGCTCTGGAAATTTGCGGAGATTAAAGGGGAAAAAAAAAAGATGTAAAATTCATTCTTAGGTGACAAAAGGAGGGAAAGAACATTTTATGAGCATCTGTTGGTGATTTGGTCATACGCACGTGTCTTCTGAATAGCAGCATTACCTACTTGCCAGGCTGGCAGATTTTTCATTTGTTCTAGAATCCTGGGAAATACGACTCATCTCTCTTCCAGCCTCACTGCAGAAATAATGCAATTCTCAGATGAAAAGGGTAGAGAGTTTTTTTCTTAGAGAAATGTAAGAGGATCTGATTTATGTCAGGCTACCTTTTACAGATGCATCAAAGTCACTGCCTCCCTAAATAACCAAATTAAATGGCTGGAAAAGGGCAATCAAGGTGGCTGTCACATCCCAGTGAATGGAAGTCAGGGCAACATCTGTTTTGCCTGCTGTTTTGGAAGTCACTGGAACATTCTACAGTCTGGGATTAAATTTCTACTTTTTTAAAAAAAAATACCTTATTGGTGGAGACTGTGTGTAAGAACGGCAATTACTTTGTGAAGATGTTCTTTCATAAGCTAATGTGAAAAGGGAGAATAGTAACAGGCACATGAGAAACCTCCAAAAACTGTGATTGCTGTTACTGCCATGAATTACAGCAAATTCATATTTTTGCACTGGCAAAAATAAAGTCACCAGCATTGGCAGGCGGGTTCTTTACCACTAGCACCACCTGGAAAGCTCCAACAAAAATAAAGTGACCAAACTCAACAGCCAAGATCACACTTGTATTTTTTACAGTTAGCTTGCATTTTCTTGCCTCTGCCCTCCTACTTAACTTCTCTCCATTTAGGATCACTTCTGTTTTCTTGAACAATGTGTTGTCTGGGTGCTAGTCACTCAGTCATGTCCAACTCTCTGAGACCCAGTTAACTGTAAACCGCCAGGCTCCTCTGTCCATGGAATTCTCCAGGCAAGAATACTGGAATGGCTTTCCAGTCCCTTCTCAAGGGGATCTTCCTGACCTAGGGATCAAACCTGGGTTTCTTGCATTGCAGGCAGATTCTTTACCATCTGAGCCACCAGGGAAGCCATTAAACATTTTCACTTACTTTTATTTCTTCGAATACAAAAGGATCAACAACTTATTCCTTCAGTGTTCACTGAATATCTACTTTGTGTCAAGTTCTAAGGTAGCAGTTAGGTATAGAGCAATTAAAGTGGGTCCTTAAGGAGTTCAGAGTCAAATGCAGAGGGGAGACTTGGAAATGGGTAGTAGCAAGAGACTGTCCAAGTGCTAGAAAACTGATTTCATTTGGTTTTATTAAGCAAAGGGAGATAACACGGGTCACTGGGAGAGATTTCCCAACGGAGGTAAAAAAAAAAAGTCTAAGCTTTAAATGGTGACTGGTATTTGAGTAGACTGAGATAGGATACTTCAGGCAAAAAGCACTGTATAAGCAAGAATATGTATGTGGTGTGACCAGAGGTGCTCAGGAACTGCGCATACTTGAGAATGTATGAGGCAGGGCTTTCCCAACAATATTATGGGGAATTTTAGTATTAATCAGTGTTCCACGGGAGAACAGTTTCCATGGTTTGGTAACTTGGGGAAATACCAGGCCAAAGAAATTGGACAGGCTTCTAACCTGAAGCACCTTGTGAATATGATAACATATTCCCAAGCAGGAGAACACAAAAGATATAAAGTTCACTGAGCTCTTTCTTATAGAAAAAGGATAGTATTAATCTTTACTGGGTTTTATGAATGAAGTTAGTTAATGCAGTTAAAGTGCCTGCTTGGCACAGTTCATAGTGCACTAAAGTATTCAATAAATATTTGTCATTCTTTTTCATTTCATAAACATTATCCTGAAATAACAAAATACTTAAAGAAAGTAGATTTATAGAGTTGGATGAGATGAACTATTCTCATCAAAGTAGATCAGTGGGGTTTGATACTCTGTATCAAATTCTGCACCATAAATCATTCTTTCTTCTTTGAAGAGAAACAAGTAATGCGAGCTACAATTCAGATATGGCAGCGCAATGAAAACTGCAGTGAATCAGCTCACCCTTCCCCCACATTCAACCTTTCTACCCAGAGAAAATTTTTTAAATATTAGAAAACATTTTAAAAATATACTTCAACATAACCACAACAGTAAACAATGAAAGATGGAAAAAAAAAAAAAAACCTTTCTATGAAATCAAGTGGATATTAAGGCATTTGAGACAATTCTGGAGAGCACAGAGAGAAACTCACAGTCTGAAAACTGTCAGATTCAAATTCAGGGAGACCATTCAACATCATCTCTTTGGATGAACAGTACAGTGTCAAAGGACTACAGCAATAATTTCCTCTGCAAAGAGATCTTTCAAATCCTAGTGCGGAGGATGCATTGTAAAGTCATTAACTCTTGCAATACCGCAGAGGTGGAGAGTGACTATAATTTACTGCTCCCTGTGCACAGATCAGTGTGGAAAAGCTCAGCGTCTGAACCTGGAAGAGACCCCTAAGCTATCTCACATGGTGTCAGATCCAAAGCTTGTGGTCCTTTAGTCAGTAAGTCATTTGTGTCCGACTCTTTGTGACCCACGGACCATAGCCCTCCAGGCTCCTTGTCCATGGGATTTCCCAGGCAGGAATACTGGAGTGGGTTGCTGTTGACTTCTCCAAGGGATTTTCTTGACCCAGGGATTGAACTTGGGTCTCTAGTATTGCAGGTGGATTCCCTGGTGGGAAGCCCCCAGAGCTCATGATCACTTATCTAAAAGCAAGATTATGACAAGGCCTCTGTTCTTTGGGCATATTCTTAATTTTTCTCTCTTCTGTAGTTCTTTATGCCATTTCTCACTTTCAATAAAACCAATTTACAAAATTCAATCTGCAAAAGTCAAGGCTGATTCTCATTAACTGACAGGAGGTATTTCTCTGAAAACTGCCAATTTAACACAGTAGGAAGCAACGGGAAAGGGGGGAAAAAAATCTTTCTACCAGGTCTATGGGACATAAAATGAAGGTCAGTTGACAGATTCCTGCTTAGTTAAAAATTATCTGATCAAATGACAGAAATAGAGAGTTTTATTTTTGACAGGACACTAGAATTTAGACTCTGATTCTTATGGCTGCCTCCCCCATCAATTGTCTAAATTGCTCTAACAGGAGGTATATTATGAATACAAAGATACCACTGTGATGATCTAGAAAAGGAGAGAAATTAGCATGCTAAGTTTTATTTAACTATCCTGCATAATCACTAGGCTACATTTGTACAGCCTCCTCTGGTTTAATTTTGACAAGGTTGTAAAGGCCACCCCTGATGTCCCAATCTCTGTCTCCTCCCCTTGTCTCTCTGCCCTAACCACTGATGTGCTAAGAATACACATCTTTACAATCTCTATGTTTTAGAGAATTTTCTAGGTTTACTGCTAACTGCTAAGTCACTTCAGTCCTGTCCGACTCTGTGTGACCCCACATAGACAGCAGCCCACCAGGCTCCCCCATCCCTGGGTTTAACCAAACCACAATTAATGGCCAATCTGGGCACTTGGCTGAGGTGTCAATTTCAAGGAAGTGATAAACAATCACTGGAAAAGTAAAGGCACCGGAAAAAAAATCTACATTTACTAGACTGTCTCTTGGGGAAGTTCTGAACATCAGGATTGCAAACTTAAGTATCTCCAGGAGCGGTGGAGCAATGAGGTCACGGAGAACTGAGATGCTGTGGGCAACAGGTGAGCACATGCACGTTTATGCATGCATCCTTTAAGGAGGTGATTGTGACTAAAGGAGGTCTCCGTGGTGGGGCCTGATCTGACAGGACTGGTGGCCATTTAAGAAGTGGAAGAGGTACCAGAGGTGCAGGAGTGCAGAGGAAAGGCCATCTGAGGATGCAGCAAGAAAGTGAGTGTCTGCATGCCAGGAAGAGAGAGTCTCCCCCAAATCAAGGCTGCGGGCCCCTTCACGTGGGATTTCCAATCTCTAGATTTATGAAAAAAGTATTTTGTTGCTTAAGCCACTCAGTCTGTGCTAGTCTGTCGTGGCAACCAGAGGGGCCTAATACATGTTCTTTGTCTTTCTTCAATCCCTGAAGTAAATATTTCAATAGAGATATTCATATATTCATAGATATTCATATATTCAAATATTTCATACTTTACATCTGTGTGGATCAATGACTGTAAGAGTCTCTGGTCCTAGCTTTATTTCTGCCTGCATCTAAACAGGGGATTTAATCTGAGGTCTCCACCTCTGCAAGTTCACGGTGAAAATTCAGTGTCTGTGAATTTGGCTGGGCCCAAATGCCCTTGCCACGCTCACCAAATTTTAACTGAAATGCCGCATTTCTTTGTTGACAACAAACCACGGTAAGATAAGCAATAACCATGACTTTGTCACTGATGGAAATCACAATCTTTTTCCAGTCATATTATGGTTGTTTCTAATACCTCAAATAATCATTTATACTCCACACTATTTTGAAATGATGGTAATTATTGCATCCACAGCTAGTCCTCATTATTTTATTCATTAAAAAGAAGCACGTATTATTTTATAAATAGGAATCTATATATTTTGATAACTGTTTTACTATAACTGGATCCCTTTACAATTTTTTGTATTTTATTTTGGTCATTCCTAAATATTATTCTAAGGGGGATTTATGGGCAAAGCTATACTACAAAGTACCCATGGCACAGAAAATTTCAAGAGCTCTTTGATCTCAACTCTTATTTCCAGGTGACTGTGAATGGCCAGGCCTGTGTCACAGAGGAACCCAAACTCTATCCTCCAGGCACAAGGTCTCATAATGAATAAATTCATCTGAGCTGCCCGAGCAAGTGTATTTGACAATCTGGTGTTGCCAATACTAGTTGATGGCACAGCACCCCTGGTAACAGCACCATAACCAGGAGAGTTACCAAGCTACAGTGCTTTCCATCCCAACAGCTCACCATGCTCTGGGCCATCCCTTCTCTGACATGTGTAAAGGTTTCCTGGCTAAGCCAATCTTCCCTTTGTCCCATCATTGCTTATTCAGATTTTCCAGCAGCATCATCAGCTCCAATAATGAAGGCAAAAATGAGGCTACCTTGTTTTTAGCAGATCTCTCATGCACGGCAGAGTTCTAGAACCTAGCAGATGCATGGGAACTGTAGATGTGTGGGTGAGAACACAGAAAACCAGAGACAACCCAGCAGAGCATGGTGCTTGTCTGAATCTTCTTCATTCTGAGCTCATGTCCATATTTCTGTTTCCTCACCCAATATCTTGATTATCTTCTTTTCCCTGGCTCTCCTGTCTGGCTGCATGTCCTATTGGGTTCTAGGCCATATCCTGCTTCTTACCACAATTATAGGGTATTTTCTATTTTACCAAAAATGTGCTACTCATTACTTGTCAAGCACTGGGCTAACAAGTCTTGCCCATAATACCTCAGTGAATCCTCCTAATAAATACCTATGAGTTATTATGAATATATCCATTTTCAAGAGGAGAAAACTGACTTAAAAGATGACCTAATTTGCTCAAAATAACATAATTAGCAGAAATCTACCCTAGTTCTCTCCAACTCTAGAGCCCATGTCCTCCAATCCCCGCTCCAACTTGGAAATTTGAATTCATCACCTATTAGATGAGGAATTTCACTCATCTCACACATTAGCAAAACAATGCTCAAAATTCTCCAAGCCAGGCTTCAACAGTATGTGAACCATGAACTTGCAGATGTTCAAGGTGGATTTAGAAAAGGCAGAGGAGCCAGAGATCAAATTGCCAACATCCGTTGGATCATTGGAAAATTAAGAAAATACCAGAAAAACATCGACTTCAGCTTTATTGATTATGCCAAAGTCTTTCACTGTGTAGATCACAACAAACTGTATAATTCTTTAAGAGATAGAAATAACAAACCACCTTACCTGCCTCCTGAGAAATCTGTATACAGGTCAAGAAGCAACAGTTAGAACCCCAGATAGAACAACAGGTTGGTTCCAAATTGGGAAAGGAGTATCTCAAGGTTGTATATTGTCACCCTACTTATTTAACTTATATGCAGAGTATATCATGCAAAATGCTGGGCTGGATGAAGGACAAATTGGAATGAAGATATCTGGGAGAAATATCAATAACCTCAGATATGCAGACGACACCACCCATATGGCAGAAAGTAAAGAAGAACTAGAGAGCCTCTTGATGAAAGTGAAAGAGGAGAGTGAAAAAGCTGGCTTAAAACTCAACATTCAAAAAACAAAGATCATGCCATCCAGTCCTAATACTACATGGCAAATAGATGGAAAAACTATGGAAACAGTGACAGACTTTATTTTTTGGGGCTCCAAAATTACTGCAGATGGTGGTGACTGCAGCCATGAAATTAAGACACTTGCTCCTTGGAAGAAAAGCTAACACTAATCTAGACAAAANGATCATGCCATCCAGTCCTAATACTACATGGCAAATAGATGGAAAAACTATGGAAACAGTGACAGACTTTATTTTTTGGGGCTCCAAAATTACTGCAGATGGTGGTGACTGCAGCCATGAAATTAAGACACTTGCTCCTTGGAAGAAAAGCTAACACTAATCTAGACAAAATATTCAAAGCAGAGATATTACTTTGCCAACAAGGGTCTGTCTAGTCAAAGCTATGATTTTTCCAGTAGTCATATATGGATGTGAGAGTTGGACTATAAAGACACTGAGGAAACCAGAATTGAAAGAGACACATGTACCCCAATGTTCATCACAGCACTATTTATAATAGCCAGGACATGGAAGCAACCTAGATGTCCAACAGCAGATGAATGAATAAGAAAACTGTGGTACATATACACAGTGGAGTATTACTCAGCCATCAAAAAGAATACATTTGAATCAGTTCTAATG